>JAULKM010168974.1:0-15833 GCA_032355605.1 Rubia tinctorum | reverse complement strand
CATTTCACTAATAATATTAATATAATAGAATTTATTATTTTATCATAATAATAATAATAATATAGCATATAAACTACGTAAATTATATTATACCATGATATACCTTCCACGTCGTATTCCTGGTACTATAAAAATTACCGTGATAATTACTCCCTAAAATTATGGATAATAAATTAGTAATTATCTCTTACTTTCAAACATGTAACTGGTAGTTAATTCCTAAAATTATGGACAATGAACTAGTAATTATATTTTATTTCAAATATATAAATGACTGACAATTAACAATTACTACTAGGATACGGTAATTATTGTATTTCCAATGTACCAGATAAGAATTATATATACTACGAATAACTATTTTAAATGTATCCTTAATATTTTATTCTTTGGGAACTATGTTTTGTTTTAATGATGTATTCGTTATTTGTGTTTCTTTTACATATTGTATTTTATTTCTTGAATTGTTGTATCACTAATTATCCGGTGTAATTTTAAGTGTTCTATTGAAGAATAATATTTTATTATTTTTAATGAATTTTAAATTAATAATTTGAGGTAAATTATAATTGAGATAATTTTTGCGTTATAATAAAATATTAGAAGAGTAAAAATAAAAGAATATGAAGAAATATTTATTTTAGAGAAAAATATAGAGTAAACCATTGAAATAAATACATTGTAGCAATCGTAAAAAACTATTGTACCAACCGAAAGATAGAGGAAACCATTGTAGGTGGTCTTAGATGTTCATCACGACCGGAATATCAGAGCCGGAGGAGGGGTCAACGCCGCACGCCACCACGCATTCATTGCTCTCGATGTGCTCCGACATGGCATTCGCCATCACTTCTGGAGCTCAAACCGACATTGTCGGAGGCCCAGAAAATAGGGGCTCAAACAACCCCTCGCCGGAGATTAAACGATGTCGTCGCCGCTTGAGGTGAAAAGAAGAAGATCGGTGAGGGGAAATGGATGCCGTTCAATGGTTAACACAGCGTCTTCTCCCCCTCCCGGCCGCTAGGAATTGCATGCGCATTTTTGTCCTTCATTCTGTTCGTGATTGATTGCTGACAAATTTTTCGATGGGATGAAGAAAGGGAGAGTGAAGGCTGGCCAAAAACTCTCTTGGGTTTATGTTTAATTAGGAGTACATGGAGCTTCTAACCAGTGGCAAAAACGGCGTCGGGTGTGAGAAGAAGAAGATAGTGGACGGTAAATGAGGCATCGCCGCCGCTTGCGGTGAAAATGGGAAAGAAGGGGAAGTGACGAAATGGGGGCAGTTTAGCATTTTCCTTTTTCCATTTTTTAAAATCAAGGTCAAAATTTTCATTTCATCCAATTCCGGCTAAATTTCCATTGACTAAAAATTCAGCCTAGGTCAGGTTTAGATTGTCACTTTCTCAAATTGCAAAATTATATTGCCACTTTCAGTCAAAAAGTTAGGGTTATTTTAACATTTTTCTCTTTACCCACTATGTTTCTTTATTATTAGCACACTTTCTTTTTTTGGTTGTTTATTTTATATTGACATAATTTCCATTTTTAGTAATATTCGTTCAATTCCATCCACTCATTCAACTTTTTACATTCTACATTCAATTTCATTTACTCATTTTCTCCACCTAAATCCAAGTATCTAAACTTATGGTGCCAGTTATAGAGAAACAGAGGGAGTACTTTAATTGATTTTCTTTGAATATACATGTTATTGAATAAGGGTGAAATTTGTCTCCATACATTAGTCTTATTTTTTGACTTGATCGATTAGATCGTTGTGTTCATGATAATCATTCGATTTAATTAATCGCATCGATGTAATGTTCTCAATCAGATTGTACAGATCATTTAATCACAATTCTATTTGTATTTTTTTATTAGGAATTCCATTTATTTGGATGCATCGATTTGTATTTTTCATAGTTTGAACAACGTAGATCGTGTTTTGGATCAAGTGGTATTGTAGTTGTAAAATAACTTATTTCACACAATGATACTGATGAGTAATACGCTCCTCCCTGCCAGTGCCAAGTGATCATGATATTCACAGGGAACAAGATAATATTCAGATGACAATATTACAGTTTGACATGTAATTCGAAGATCAATCCGAATGACATGTAATTCAAATATTATTTTAATAAATTAGTTATTTCTTCAGCTTAATTAGGTAAAATATCAATTTTACTTATTTTAATCGTTAATAGACATGTTTCCCATCACCATGAACGATTGTTTAAAAAAGGATAAATACATTTATAACCCTAACTTTAGGTTGAAAGTGCCAATATAACCCTGCAATCTCATAAAGTGTCAATATAACTCTAACTAATTATTATATGTGTCAATCTAACCCTAATTTTTGAAAAATAATTGTGCTGATATAACCAAAATCCCTAATTCCGGCATTGACCAAATAAATTCAGGCAAGATTGAGAAATGAAATGACAAAAATACTTCTTATAAGAACCCTATCCTTCTTCTTTAAAGTTGCGCCACCGCCGCCGAGCTCCGCCGCCCAAATTTTGGACAAATCACAATGATTATATCAGTATCCAAGCCGTAGTACATAAGCTTATGGAGGGAACCCAACGGATAACTCCATCGGAGACGGCATCAAAATATCGCCGGTGAAGAACGACAAAAATGGAAACGGATGAGAAGAAATTGTCTGCGGTGGCAAAGACTCTGGCGCCGTTGCCCATTCAGTAGTTATCCAACCCTGCTGAACGATGCAATGCCATCAACCTCGCTGGAGGCTTCCCAAACTTCCCTGCTTCATCACACGTTAAAAACGCCGCTGCCTCCGCCATCAATTCTGACTTCAATCAGTACATGTTCTCCACCCAGACCCACTCATTGATCAACTCGCCGGGTGGCCCGATTTCTTACCTTTATACCCAAATTCCCCTCCGACCCAAATCCCCCTCAGACCAACACCAAATTTGCATCGGAATTCCCCTCCGACCACCAGCGCGTCGGAATCAACAATGGAATACCCCACCCTAACTTCTCTCTACCACGTTAGAATACCCTACCGCGTCGAAATACCACCACGTTAAAATACTCCACCCTAGCCCGACCCTCTCTCCATCCTAGCCCCACACCCTAGCTTGACCCTCTATTTAAACACGGAACCACCACCGGCGGAGGAAAATATAAAGGGGGCAGAGGTTTCCGACAGAGAAACAATGGAGGTGGTGGAAGAGAACAGTGTTGTGTGCATAGTCTTTTGGGGAGGAAACCTTTCGTTGTCGGGGAAGAAAGAAGCGAAGAAGGAAAATAAAAGGGAGCAGTGGCGGAATTTTCCTTTTTATATTTTTTAATTCAAGGACAAAATTGTCTTTTCCATAAAATTCGGCCATTAGAAAATTGACTAAAAAGTCAGCATAGTCAAAGGTTAGATTGACACTTTTTGATATTACGGGATTATATTGGCATTTTTAGCTTAAAGTCATAGTCATTTTAGCACTTAACTCTAAAAATAACTGCCCATCCTACGAACATTACAGAGTAATGGTCCACTAAAACATTACAGGTAAGCAGACCCTTTTATTAATAAAAAAGAGAAAATGTCCAAATTGGTACCAACTTTTATGTGATATTTACAGTTTGATACCCTATTTTTAGAATTGTGCTTAAATGGTACCCACATTTTAATAAATGTCCTGAAAAGGTACTTATTAGCTAAAAGTGAGTACCAGTATATCACAATTTTGATTTAAATGGGTACCATTTTTTTGCTAAAAGGTACCCTTTTGAGACATAAATGAAAAAAAGAAGGTACCTTTATAGGACAAATTCAAAGTTGGGTACCAAACTGTGAATTTTGATTAAAATTTGGTACCATTTTGGACAATCTCTCTTAATAAAAATACAATAATTACAGAGCCTTACCAAAGAAGTTGAGAATCACATTTCATCTAACAAGGTTTCTTTGAAAACCTGGCTACATTGTACACCTCTTGACAAGGAACAAAAAGGGTGGAATACTTTGCTCGTGATAGAAAAAATTGGTTGGATAAACTTTCCCTTTGACAATAGCCAACTTTTCAAAATTGTTCTTGAAGTACCTCAATCCCCATGCCTCCTTAGCCTTGTCATAAGTAGTAGTTCCATAATTAGTACCAAAATCAAGATCCCTAGAGTTCACATATGCCCCTCTTGGATTTCTTTGCACAAAAGGTGTCATGAAATCATACAACTTCCTCACCCCTTTCATGTGCTTATCTCCATCCCCGTCGCCTCCCATCCATGTCACCAAGTAAAGCATCTCGTACGCTACTTTCCTGTGTGGAAATGCGATCTCTGATTCTGACACTCTTTCCATGATCCCACCATATGGCTGGAAGTACACGACAAGAGAATGTAGTTCGCAGCTGCGTGTGTATATGTCCCTAATTGCATCATAAGGTAAGAGGTCATAAACCAGGTCCGATTTGAGCTTGAGATGAACTCCAAAGAAGGTGATGGCCGATCCATTATCCAGATGCTGAATGGTGTGTTCTCCTGGATATTATGACAAAACCAGGAAAGATTCAATCCATTTCATCTCTTTGCAATCTTTCTGAGCTAACTGAAGTTGTGGGAAAGTTTCTTGCATAATTTCCATGAGTTTTTCAGCTCTGCGAAGGTACAATTAAGTAAATGTAGCTCCAAATCTATTCAATTCAGCCAAAATGGTCACATCTTCATCCAATTTTGGGCCTGAAAATTGCCATTTGTGAAAAAAATATCAATTCCACCTTGCTCAAATGTCCTGGAAACTTTAAAAACAGTGACAAGAGGTGGAACCCTAACAAGACTATTTTTCAGGCAAGTACAACCCCAAAAATTCCTCCCCCACCTCCTCTAATCGCCCAAAAAAATTGCGCCCCATCAAATCCTTATCCATGATCCACGTCTCAGCGTCAACAACAACAGAATCAATCACATTGTCAATTGAAAGACCATACTTCCTAACAAGGTAACCAAATCCACCGCTGCTGAAATGGCTTCCAACCCCGAGCCCTGGAAACGACCCGACCATGAAGCCATGGACCGCGCTTTTCTCAGCAATAGCGTAGCACAGCTCCTCGACGTTGGCACCTTACTCCACCTAGGCGCTCTTGCTTTCAACGTCAACGTGAATGGATCTCATCTTTCTCATGTCGAGGATCACGAACGGGACCTGGGAGGTTGATGACAAGCCCTCGAAATAGGAATCAAATCCCATAAGAATTACCAAATATAATCCATTAAAGTAAGGAATTAGAATATTCTATCCATATCTTAGCCTTCAGCCGAAATCCCATATCAATCCAATCAAATCTCATAAATGTAGGAATTGATATATTTTACAATCATATACAACTCGGATGGAATATACGCTTCTCGGATTACACATCAAACTTCCTTTCTTTGCAAGTCATACCGAAAATAATGTTACAACACAATATTCAATACTTGCATAATTTTCACAAATTTCCAATTAACAAATTGGACTTTACAATCTCCCCCTTTGCCATTTTGTGGACCCATAAACCTTTTTTGTATTTTTAAAACGCCAATTATGCAAATAGAACAATAAAAAATATGGATGTTGACACTCGAACTTAAGTCCCCCTAAATTCCACAACTCCAAACAATAAGCATCAACACCCATGTTGGAACATCAAATAGACAGCCATAAAGAACCAAGTTTTAGAAAAACATTTTACCCCATGTTGGAACATCAGTCCAACTGACTGCCAGAAATCCGAGAATAAAAACATTTTGCCTCCAAAATGCCCATAGCTTCCAGTTGATCCCAAAATAATATCCAAATAACCAGAAATCCAGAAAAATCCAAATCCAAAATACCCCGTCTTAGGGCCATAATACATGCCAAAGTATAAAAAATCATCAGAATATCATAAAAAATTCAAAAAATAAATTTCAAACAACAATCTTCATTCTGCAGTCTCTGCTTCCAACTGGGTAAGCTAAGCTTCAAGAGCAGCAAGATGTACTTTCAGAGCTCAAATCTTGGCTTGAACCATCAATTTCTTGGCCTCATTCGCCTTCTTCATAACTTCACTCGAGAAGCTACTAGCTTCAGAGTTATTCCAAGGCAGATCATTAATATTTCTTGTAGAAAGGGTCCTAGAGTTTGCCTTCACAAGGTTGGGATAAATATACACATCATCCTCCTTCACTGAAACATTTCTTGCTTTTGCCAAGGTTGTAATGATACAAGGATGTGGGAGAGAATTTTTCTTTCAAGAAGACACAGTCGAGAACACAATATTCTCTTGGATAATTCTGGCCAAATATACTGGAATCTTTTTCCCAATGCAATACAGCAGCTTAGCCATTTCTCTAGTCATAGCAAATGTATTTGAGGACGGTAACCAGTAGTTTATAGCTATTTGGGAGAGATAGAAATAACTGTTGGTAAGATTTGACATGCTAGCATTTCCTTGAGCAGGTCACTGGGAAACTATAACTCCAAAGATCTCATGCAGAATCTCATCGTTTGTCAGCTCCAAGTGTTTTGCATATGGCCCAGCAAACACAGGAGTAGTCAAACCAAGAATGGCATTGATCTTCTCAGCTGAAAAACTAATTACTTTGCCACATATATATGTCCATCCATACCAGTCAGACTCAATATCCAGGTTTTCTGCTATGACATTAACATAAAACTCTTGGACCAGCTCCTTATTGTAGCCCTTGTAGATTATAGCATCAGTGGAATATTCCAAGTACTCCAGAAAGGCTTTAAACTCACTAGCCTTATAAGTCTCCAAGTCCAATGACCTTTCTGAGATGATATTCCTTTCACTGATCATATCCCAGCTCTCCTGACAAGCCTCGTTGAAAAATCATCATTTAAAGCATCTCATGTTGATGAAGCTCTTTGAAACCTATGTCTTCCTTCTTCACTCTTTTTTTTTCTTTTCAGGCTAACTTGATCCTTCTACAGCCTCAGCCACTTTCCTCTTAGATCTCCTTGTTTGAACAAACTCATACATCATTTCATCACTAGAATAAGTAAGGTTTTATTCTCGGACATGTTCCTGGGTTGGAACATCTTTCACCTCAATAACTTCAATTTCCTCCACATTCTGATGGTCTGATGTTGGAACATCATCAAGGCCATCCTCAGCTGCTACATACTCCTCTTCCACATGTTCATGTTGATATGATGTTTGAACATCATCAGTTGTCAGTTCTTCTGCTACAACTTCTTCTCCCCCTGTCTCCATCTCAGGGGTCTCAACAACCACACTCTTGGCATTCTCAGCAACTTCTTCTTCTTCTTCTTCTTCTTCTTCTTCTTTAGTTATTACATTTGTAGGTTCACCTCCCAAATCACAGTCTTCATAAACTTCCATATCAACTGTATATCCCCCTACATCCTCAGCCTGTGTTAGAACATGGCCAGCATTCATGGCTTCCAACTCTTCCTCATCCGAGTCAATATCAATTACTACAGGGGGTGCTTCCCTCAAATTTTCTAACTTCTCAACAACAGTAGGATCAAAATTTTGAATGGAATTATAACTAGAGGAACTTAGCACATTCGTATATCCAGGCCAGTTATTTAATCTCCTTAATATCAGTTTCCTTGGACCAAAGGCACTTGTATAAACACACATAACTTTATTACCCTCGTGCTCTACACATACGAATTAAGTTAATATAGGGTTCCACTCCTCTATGTACTGAATGTCCCCAATGATTCCCTTTAACAGATGACTTAAGTCATAGTCATATATCTTATCCGACAAGCCCTTATACCCTCTTAGGTATACTTTATTATTATGCTTCATATAAAACTTCATGCAATCATCCATAGGCTTGAAATTTTGACCATTAAAGGTGAACGTTTTTTCCTGGAATACCTTGGTTTTGACAGGTAGAGTAGGATCTTGTACCGGCTGAACTAGTGATGACCGGAAAACCTCTACCCCTGGTTCTTGAACACCATCATAGGGTTCCAACATGTTGCTCTCTGTTAGATTCAACCTCTGCTCAGGTTTTCCAAAAATCTTCTTGAAATCACTGGACTTTTCCATGTCGGGTTTGATGGATGTGAGGTGTGGTAATGGTGTAGGCAAAATTTTGAGACTCTTAACCACCTTCTACCTCTCTGTCGTAGGGTTTTAGCACAAGAAATCCGAGCACAATATCACAAAGCCAAGGAAATCAGAAGAGAAATAGGTTGCGTAAAAGAGGAAAAGTGAAGGGAAGTTGGAAGGTGAAAATTTACTTTCCTTTCCTCAATAACTGTACTAGTTTTTTTATCTTTCCAAGACCATAATTACCTTGTCTGCCGTAAAATCCTTCTCTCTCCACATACTTAACTTTCCATATTCCAACATGCAAATACCACTTCCATATTTTTGTCCTTTTACTTATTCAATTTTTTGCTTTTTTCTATTTTCCCATACACAAAAAAAACAACAAAACAGTTATAGCTAAATAAAAGCTTCTAAATAAAATACCTCAAATATGGCACACACCTAAGTGTTGCCCGAGGAGCTCAAATGTGGCTGAATCCAGAGGTTTTGTAAAAATATCAGCAAATTGCTCCGATGTTGGAACATAGACCACTATAACCTCCTTTCTTTCCACGGGATCTCTAATGAAATGGTGCCGTTTATCAATGTGCTTAGTTCAAGAATGTTGAACATGATTCTTCAAAATATCAATAGCACTTTTGTTGTCACATAGAATCTTCAGAGGACCTTGATGAATACCATAATCTTTCAACATTTGTTTCATCCATAATAATTGTGCACAACAACTTCCAGCTTCAGCAGTTGACAAGGAAATTGAATTGTATATCTTACTTTACCAAGAAACCAAATTCGTGCCAATAAAGAAACGACCACCTTTAACGCTTTTGCGATCATTTGCATTATCAGCCCAATCTGAAACAGTATAACCAACAATAATTGAGTATTGGTTCTTAGAATACCAGATACCATACTCAGAAGTCCCACTTACATATTGAATAATTCTTTTGACTACAGTCAGATGTTATTCCTTTGGATTAGCTTGAAATATCGCACATACCCCTAGACTGAAACATATATTTGGTCGACTGGCTATGAGGTACAATAAGCTCCCAATCATAATTCTGTATAGTTTCTGATCAACTGCAATGCCTTTCTCATCTTTCCCCATTTTTTTGTGGTTCCCATTGAAGTTCTAACTGGTCGAGAGTTGCTTAGACCAAAGCTTTTCACCAGATTCATGACATATTTACTCTGATTGATAAACAACCCATTCTTTTATTGCTTCGCTTGAATTCCTAGGAAATAAGTGAGTTCACCAACCATGCTCATCTCGAATTCATCTTGCATTAGGGTGACGAAATCCTGAACTATAGACTGTAAGGTGGAGCCAAAAACAATATCATCAGCATATATTTGAGCAATCAAAAATTTTGATGATCTATCCAGCACAAATAAAGTGTGAACTACTCCCACTCAACGATAAAATTTCTTAATGGGAAAGGTAGTCAATTGTTCATACCATGCTCTAGGTGCCTGTTTTAAACTATACAATGCCTTTTTGAGCATGTATACATGATTTGGATGGTGAGGATCCTAAAAACCTTTAGGTTGCTCGACATATACTTCTTCATTCACCACTCTATTCAAAAAGGTACTTTTTTACATCCATATGGTACAAGGTAAAATAAATAGTGCAAGAAATGACAAGTAAGATCCGAATAGATTCTAACCTGACAACTGGTACAAAAGTATCATCAAAATCAACTCCTTGTACTTGAGTGCATCCTTAAGCCACCAGTCTTGCTTTATATTGAGTAATCTGACCATCAGCATCATATTTGTTTTTGAAAATCCACTTGGTGCCAATAACATTGATACCTTTCAGACGAGTAGTTAGATATCATACATCATTCCGTTCAAACTGTCCAAGTTCCTATTGCATAGCTGCAATCTAATATTCATCCAGAAGAGATTCTTTATAATTCTTTGGTTCAATGAGAGAGATGAAGCACCGTAATCCTACAAGTTCTCTGTAGTTTACCCGTGGTAGTGAACGAGTCCTCTTGGTACTAGTTTTGGGTTCTACTTGTGTTGGGACATAAGTAATGGGAATGGATGTTCCAACATCGATATCTTCAGGGTCAGTCGGATTCTTTGAATCTTCTGGTGTTTTAACACTGACTTGCTTATCCGTCGAAGTGTTCTGTGTTGGAATATGATCTGGAGATGGTTTATCGTCTCTTTCTCGTGACACTTACTTTCCATGTGAATCATCAACGATCACATTAATAGACTCTATAAAGGTATGTGTACGATGATTGTATACGTTGTAGGTATGACTATTGACTGAGTAACCCAGAAATATTCCTTCATCATTGTGGTTGTCAAACTTTTCCAATTTCTCTCTATCTCTAAGAATATAACACTTACTGTAAGAGACATGAAAATACGAAACATTTGATTTCCTTCCTTTCCAGATCTTGTATGTTGTCTTGTTACTGAATGGACGAAGTACGCCCTGTTTATCGTATAGCATACTTTGTTAATTGCTTCTGCCCACCACTTCTTATGTACATTTTTCTCTGCCAACATAACTCGAGCCATCTCATATAGAGTCTTATTTTCCTCTCAACAATCTCATTTGTTGAGGTGTGATGGGTGCTAACAATTCATGTTTAACGCCTAGTTCATCACATAAATCGCTAAATTGAGAATTATTCCATGGTCACTACGAATTCTCACAATCTTCCCAACTGGACTTCCTTTTTCTGTTTGTAATTTGATCAATAAACTTCTAAATACATCAACCGTATCAGATTTTTCTTTAAGGAATGCCACCTAAGTGAATCTGGAAAAATCATCAACACATACAAACATATACTCCTTGCCAGTCACACTAGGCGTATTGACGGGGCCCATTAAATCCATGTGTAATAATTCAATATTTCTTGATGTGGTAATATATTGAACATGTGAATGAGGTGATCGAATCTGTTTACCTTGTTGGCATGGTCCACATACAATTCCCTTTTGATTTGTAAGGGTAGGCATACCTCGAACTACTTTAGAGTTTGTAATCTTTACCAACGTTTTATAGTTGATATGGCATAACTTCCCGTGACACATGGTTCCTTCATCATATTTTGAAGTGAGGCACCTCACTTCTTGTTCCAACAAGTAGCAATTGTCCGAAGATCAAATTCCCGAGAGTACTTGCTCACCATGTTTGACAGTGCATTTATCTTTGTGAAACTCTACAGTCATATTATCATCGCACAACTGACTGATACTTAGTAGGTTTGCTTTCAGATAATCCACAAGTAAGACGCTTGTGAAAAATGGAAATCCTTCAATCTGTAGTTCTCCTTTTCCAACAACACGACTCTTCTTTCCATCTCCAAAAGTAACAAAACCACCATCATATGGCTTAATCTTTGACAAGTACTCTTGGGTTCCAGTCATGTGACGGGAGCATCCACTATCAAAGTACCACAAATATGTAGAGTGTGCAATAAGAGACGTGTGAGCAACTAGACAAGTAGTGGTACGCTTAGGGATCCATACCTTCATCAGGAGTCCATGTTGCTTTGTATTTAAGTTTCTTCTTCTTCACACTTGAAGATTCTCCTTTCTATTCTTTTAAACTCGCTTATGCATCCTCAGTTGGATGACTCCATTCTGTTTCAACAAAGTGTCATGCTACTTCATCCAGTGAGTTGATGAACACCCTCATGCGCCTTCCAGTAGTTGTAGTTTGTTCCCTCCAGTAATGGCGGCCAAGACACTGAAACTCCTTCTTTGGTCGCCATGGTAAAACCGGGTCACACTTTCCTTGACACAACCAAGGCAAGAGTAAGTAACTTAGCTCTGATACCAAATGAAATTTGGTTTTAGCTAAATTCATTTAATTACCACAACTATGTTCCAACATCAATTATCTAACAAAGTATGTAAAAGTAATAGCAGAGACACACGGAATTGGTTATGCAGTTCGGTGAAATTCACATATGTCTGCAGGGCCTAGCCCAGTTGAGAATAAATCCACTAATCAGAAAGATAATGCACAATGTACACTATACAACTATACTTTCATTTTTAATTACAACATGTGGATTTTGCAAGCTCCCCTTGCTACCAATCTACCTTGATCAGACTCCCTCTGATCTCGATACTCATTGACGCTAGACCTCCTCCTCCCGAGGAATTAATACATCTGATTCTGAACTTAGATCAAAAGCGTTTTGATCATGTTGGAACACAATTAAGACCCCTCGCTAATTATAAAATGTCTTCATTTAACAATTAGCCAGCTAAAACAAGACTTTGTCATATATAATAAATAAATAATATGCATACATATTTCTATCAAAAGTACTCTATCATTGTATAAAATATCCAAACATTTTGTTATTTCAGATTATGTGATTATTTGAATTTTCTTTAGTGATATATATAATGAGATATTTATGGTTTTAAATATATTTTTTGAAGTTATATATTTTAACAAGTTATTATTGATTATATATAGTAAAGAATTAAAATCAGCAACATATTATAATATTAGTATGTTATTTTTAGACAACTTGGGTTTAGGTTAGTCAAAATGACTTCAATATCCTTGGTTGACAGCACCAATCAAACATTCTATTATATGTTGCCTGGATCATTCAATTTTTTTAAAAAGTAATTATTTATATGTTGAGATTCATTTTAAAAATGTCATGATAATTATGTGTATCTCATTGCAATAAATAAAAGTAAATATCAAATGACCTAATTAGTCTCACAAATTATAAAATGTCCTTAATTAACAATTTCCAATATAAAATAAGACTTTTTTCATATATGAATAAATAAATAATATGTATACATATTTCTATAAAAATTACTCTACATTGTATAAAAAAATCCGAACATTTCGTTATTTCATATTATGTGTTTATTTGGATTTTCTTTAGTGATGTGTGTGTGTGTATATATATATATGTATGTATATAGTGTTAGTGTGTATATATATATATGTATATATATAGTATGAGATATTTATATATAGTAAAGAATTAAAATCAATAAGATATTATATTATGCGTAAGTTATTTTTAGATAATTTGAGTTTAGCTTAGTTAAAATAATGTTATCAACAAATAATTTTAATTATATGATGTTTGAAATAAGAATTCTAACTTTATTTTTGGACCCCAAAAGCTAAGAAATGGACGGGGAGAAGGAAGTTTAATATCTACTAAATCGGCTAGTGGAGATTGTTGATCTCAACTTTGGATTATCAATTATAGTGTTCAAGCGCCCAAGTGAGATGAAATGACAAATCTCTACCGTACAGTACTATACAGTTTAGTTGAGAAAAATAAAGTATAAACTGAAAATAAAAAATCTGTTTTACCAAGGGTCATGGTAGAAATTGTTAACGTTTTCTTATCAATTAAATATATTATTTTTCGCATTATCTTTTCCACTCCACTCTAAGAAACCGTATAAAAAATCATCAATTTTTTTCTCCACAGTGATAAAAAATCACTTTCTACTATTTATGAATCTCACTTGATTTTCTTTATCCTACTCATTAATTTTACCATTAACATTTAATTAAATTACATTTATTCACCCAAAATAAGTTGAATGTGAAATTTAATAATACATTGTAATTTATAAAATTTCATTTCATTTTTTCAAAAACTTTTAATTAATTAACTTATATATATATTTGTATTTTATTATATAAAAAATTTAAAAATATTTCGTTTTTCTTGTTAAGAAAATATTTTAAAAATTGAAATAAAAATAAATAATAAGATAAATTTCTTTTTAAAAAATATATTTAAAAAACATTACATTAGCAAAGACCAATCATAACAACTAGATCAATTACAATAAATAGTTAAATAATAAAATATTGTTCTAATCCGACCAATTATTACAAATCAAAAATCAAAATATTGATATAGTTTGACCAAGGGACTGACACAACAAGCCACGCACCGATTTCTTATTTAGAAACTGTCCTAAAAACCACCACTGCGAGTATTTTTTTTTAATATTAAAATACCCTCATTGCACATGCTCGATTTCTTAATTTGGTTTGCAGTATCTCTAGTATTTAGTTTGCAGTATCTCAGTTATATTGACAATTATAAATCACAGTTATACCTCAATAAAAAATTAAAACTAAAAATGGAATTAAAGAGGGACGAAACTTATTTTTTTATTTTACAATTTTAGAAAAATAGGCATTCTTAATCACACAACCCTATACTTTTGGATAATTCTACGGGAACCCGGATTCATGAGCTAATCCGGAATCTAGGTTATTTATTCACAGTCCAGTCAGCAGCCCAAATGGATGTCTCATCGGCTTAGTAGAACAAATAAATTTCAATACCATTTTGTTAGAGTGGCAGCCCTAGTTGTTGATCAGTGATAATGTCTTCTCGGCGGGAGGCCCGGGAATCGGAGTCCAGGCGCCATCGTTCCAGGTTCGATCAAGAACCCAGGTACACTCTTCTAGAACTTCTTTTTCGGCTTGCAATTTGATTTTCAATTTTATCCTTGTTGATTTCCTGCTAAAATTCCCATCTTTAATTGCATGTTTTATTGGGTTGTGTACTGCTTGATTTTAGCTTATCGGGGAACTGCAAAAAAGTTTGTGGAAATTCGTTGGTTTGAGTTCTTGGGTTAGTTGGAAAGAAATGAGATAACGTGTGTGTGTGTTTTCTGAATTTCTGTGTTTGATGTAGCATTTGATGTATGTTCTTTCAAAAGCTCAGTGCTTTACTATCCAAGTATGCTATGTTGAAGATTTTAAAAAACTTTTGAGAACTGTTGTATTGCCTTGTCAGGGAGAGAAGTGTTTTATACTAAAAATGCATTAAAAGATTGCCTTTTTGAATTGCTTTTGATCGCATTCATTTTGAACCTGGCCACAGCCCCAAGAGGTCCAGGAGAGATGGTAAACCAGAAACTGAAAGACAGTCTGCAAAGAGTAATACGGATCATAAAGACCGTTCAGATGGTGATCAAAAGCACCGCCGGAGGCTGCAGGATGCTGTCCCTCTTGAGGCTCCAGCAGTACAGGCCAGTAATGGAGTAGCTAGGAGTGAAGATTCTGAAAAGTCCAACGTAGATGGTCGAGGAACCAAGCATTTTGATCCAATTGCCACCCCGAGGTCACGATACTCTCAGGTGCAGTGTCTTCAGCTGATCTGTTATAAATGAAAGTGTAGTTTTTTGTTGCATGTGAGCTGATATTGTATTTTCTTCTTCTTTCGTTTCTTTAGACCTAGCAATGTTTGTAACCAGGTATAGAAGGACCTATAAAACTAGCTGGAATTTGTCCTGCTAGTATGAATTCAATCATAACCTTGATCTTGCTTTTTGTATGCTAATTAGCTACTTTCTTAGGCGAAACTGGTCTACAGATGAACGAGAGGTTCAGATAAAATGATTGTTCCAGCAGAGTACAAAATGGTTATTATTTTCATGTGTCCTAGCTAAGTAGTGATTGTGCTTATAGATCCCAATTAATGCATGCTTAAGGTCCAATAGTGTGTCTGTCGGATATGACTTTAGTTTGTCAGTAAGCCTTTTTTACACTGATATAGTTTGATATTCCTTAGCCTGTTGACTTGAAGTAGCCACATGTATATAACAGTGTAGGGTTGCCTGTGCATGTCTTATAACAGCATGACGATCGTGGTGATGCTGGGCAAGTTGGTAGAGGATTCAGCAGGAAAGGAGCCTCAGGTTGGTTAAATATATTTTTCTTTGACTACTTTCTTAGCTATAATAATATCATTCGTCCCTTTTTAAATCTTATTGTAAGTGTCTTCT
>JAULKM010168973.1:0-32214 GCA_032355605.1 Rubia tinctorum | reverse complement strand
TCGTCTTCCCCGTTGGTTTTCACGGTGAAATTTGCAGGGATCGCCGGAATTGAAGGGGTGGCGGAACCCGGTGGCTATCGGCAGCCCTAGCCCTAATTTTCGGGCCGCCGGAACGTAGGGGTGGCGTCAGCACCCCCTCGCCACCCCCTGGTTCCGCCACTGGCGATTACACCACTACTATGTGTAATTTTTGATATTTTTTTATACGATCGGCAAGCTCCAAGCATCGGCTCCGATGGGGAAATTGGGTTTAAAACGAGGGCCAAAAAAACCTAACTTGAAGATAGCAGAAGAAATTGTCCTATCGAAGAGAAAAGAAAAGGTAGAAGAGAATGAGTCGGTAGAGAAGGGAAAGAAGCTGAGCTTGCAGTGGAGAGAAAAGGGGGAAATCCAGTCGTACTGAGCGCGATTCAAGAAACCCCAGTGGGGAAATTAACACCGGAGAAAGGGGGCATACAATTGGAGGCGATCTCAAAACGGCTATCATGGGGAGACAGAGTAGAAGTTGGAGAGAAAAACTGGAGTGATCTGTTCGATGATAAGCAGGATGAAGTCAAGTACTATAACCCAGTGAATATGGGGGAATTGAAATGGGAGAAATCACGATTGCAGATGTGGAAGAGAGTTCCAAACAGTGGGATAGCGTGCAAAATTCTGGGTTCTAACCCCCGTACAACGTCATGAAAGGTTTTCTGATGAGAGTGTGGGGGAAGAAGGTGTTGAAGATCTGGCAGATCCATAAAGGCACATTCCTTGTGAATTTTTTCCCTCTAAGCCATGTAGAGAAGAGTTAGTAGAAATGGGAATGATTATGATTGATGGAAAACTTGTCATAGTAAAAGCCGGGGACCCTGATGTAAATTTAAATGAGCCTGAATCAGTTCCAGTTTGGGTTAGTTGACCTAATCTACCTTTGAAATACTGGAAACCTTTGATCGTAAGTAAAAAAGTAAGTCCCCTTAGGGAACCTATTTGCTTAGACAAGGCAACTATAGATAAAAAGAGGCTAGCTTTTGCTAGGGTTAAGCTAGGTATGAAGATATCAGAATTTGTGCCCAATGAGATAAATGAGAGGAAAATCATCATGACACAAGAGGTGATTTTGCAGGAGAGTAGATGAGAAGGTCCATGATAAAGCTAAAAAGAAAACTCAACTTTATTTTCCGGTAAGAAAAATTTGGAATAGAGTGGAAGAAATCAGGAAAGAAGAAGGTGATAAGGGGGAGCAAGAACTGAGGAAAAGCATGACTGAACAAGCTACAGAGAAAGGAGAAATTAGCAAGAGAATGGAGGAAGGTGAGTTTAGGCCTCTGGTTCAAGTGAGTACTGATCTGAGCACAAAGGATAAACCTCATGATGGCTGTTAATCTAAAAGCATGGATGTGAGGGGTATTAATAAAGGGGGAAAATAGCTTGATAAAGAGGTTTTGCCTTAAAAATCAAGCTGGTATCCTCGGCTTATTTGATACAAAAAGAGGAGAAGAAAACATGGAGGAAATTTGGTTTAGGATGGAGAATGTGTTCAAATAGTGAAATTGTGAAAGGGGGCATAAGTTGGGCAGCATGGAGAGAGAACTACTATGATTTTAATATCAGTAGTAAATGGGATCAATGGTGCGACATGGAATGTACAAGGAAGGATGATGGTAGAAGTTTTTTTTAGTATAGTGTATGAATTTAAAATTGGGGAGAAAAGAAAACCATCGTGAGAGTTCTTGATCAATTTAAAAGACATGAAAAAGGCTTGGCTGGTAATAGGGGACTTCAATTCCCCCTTAACGCCAGAAGACAGGCTGGGAGGAAGCCTTGTAGTTGAAAGTGATCAAACAGTAGACTTCAAAGGGGTTGTGGAGGAACTGAACATGGTGCAGATAAAAACTATAGGTACATATTACACTTAGTGCAAAAGAAGGAATGGAGATGGTAGAATTACAAGCAAGATAGACAGAGGCATGATAAATGATACCTGGGTAGAGGAGAAGGAGGTTTTCTGAGAGGCTAAAAATGATATGTTATCTGATCATTTACCTCTGATTATCAGGTTTAAATCAAGAGGACTTAAAAGGCCTAAACCTTTCAAGTACTTTAATATGTGGGCAGTATCAGGCTGTTCAAAGAGATTGTAGCAGGGGTATGTTAGACAAAAGAGATACAAAACCGAAGTGATCTTGCAGGATTACTGACCACACTGGAGAAACCATTGAGAAAACTGAATCAAAGAGATTTTTGGAGTATTGGTGAAAGAGCAGAAAGAGCAGATGAGATATGGCAGGAGGCTCAGGAACAACTAAATGGAGATCCAGGGTCAAAACAACTGCAGAAGGAAGAATTTAAGGCAAGGAAAGAAGCAGAAGCCCTGAGAGAAGCAGAATTCAGCTATTTAAGGCGGAAAACAAAGACAAGTTGGCTAAATGATGGGGATAGGCTAACGAAGTTATTTTACGAGTCTCTAAAGAGGAGACAGTACCATAATCACATTTTGGCAACGAAAAAGGGGAAGTTACTGATCACAGATCAAGCTGCAGTGGAGAAAATTTTCATTAAGCATTTCAGGGAACAATTGGGGGTGTAAAATAACAAGGAGATTGGACCCTGAAGTAGTGTCTCATGGAGCAGTTCTGAGTATTGAAAGACGGGTAGAGCTAATGAAACCAATGAGTGATGAGGAGATTTAGAAAGCAATGAAAGGCATACGCTCTTATAAGATGCCTCCCTTAGATGGTAATTCAAGCAAAGTTTTAAGGACTCTTGGGAGATGGTAGGAAAAGATGTGATTACTGTAGTAAATGGGTTCTTTAAGGGGGACAAAATTCCAGGCAAGTTCAAAAGTACAGTGCTAACACTGATACCTAAAATACCCCCAACCCCAAAAACCAGTAGATTACAGACCAGTGGTTTGCTGTTTTGTGATCTACAAAACCATTGAAAAGGTTATTTGTTGCAGGTTGAAAGAAGTACTTCCTGAAATCATAAGCAACAACCAGTGTGCTTTTGTGAAAGACAGTTTTATAGCCCACAATATAATCTTAGCCCAGGAGTTACTGCATAGGTACAATGTGGAGAAGATGAAGGAAAGTTGTATAGCTCAGGTGCATATTAGTAAGGCCTTTAATAGCCTACATTGGGAGTTCATTTTGAAAATGGCTAGAGGAGTCAAATTTCCAATGCAGGATATAGAATGGATTATAGAGAGTGCCATGGAGTTTGATAGCTGTCTGAACATGAATGACCAGTGGACAGAAAGCTTTAAAGCAATAAGAGGGGTGAAGCAAGGAGTTCCCGTGTCTCCACTCCTATTTTTGATAGGAATGGAATATATATCAAGAATGCTAAACAAAGAATACAAGCACGGGAGGATTGAGTTCCGTCAGAGATGCAAAAAGGCAAATGTGCATTCCCTTTTGTTTGAAGATGACCTTCTCCTGGTTAGTGCTGCTAACAGGAAGTCCATGGAAGGAATAAAAAAATATTGGCTGATTTTATGCAGGTTTTAGGTCTTTCCATCAATGAGGGGAAATAAAAAATATACTTCTCAAGGATGGATGAGCAGTAGAAGGAGAGTCTAGCCCCATCTCTGAAAATTATGCAAGGAAAGGTTCCAATGAACTATCTTGGCTTGCCTATCTCCTCAGTAAAATGGAGCTGATCAGACTGTGAAATGATGGTTGACAGAATCAAGGATATGATCAGAAGCTGGTCAGCAAAAAACATGTCTTATACAGGGTAAAATGCAACATATTAATGGAGTATTACTGAGTATGATAAGGTATTGGTCTAGTGGGATGAAGCTGCCAGGAGAAATACACAAGAGAGTGGTCAAACTGTGCTATGATTATCTGTCGGGCAGAGACGAGGGACAAAGGGGGTTCACTACAGTAGCTTGGCACAATTTATACAGAGGAAAGAAGAAAGGTGGTGTGGGGTTGAGTGATCCCTTAATATGGAATAGAGCTTCTTTGTGCAAGCACATTTGGGACCTGTCACAAAAAAAGATATTCTCTAAGGAAAATGGGTTCAAATTTCAAGTATTCTATTACACAAAGCAGTCCTTGGAGGGAACTGATGAAGATGAATGATGACTATATTTCTAAACTAAGCCTATGTTTGAACAACAGAGGGGAAATGAATTTTTCTGTTGTACATGACATGATGATTGAAGGGAAGGAAATTAAGCGTAAATCCAGGTTAGTATGGAACAAATAGATTCTACCAAAAGAAAAAGTTTTCCTGTGGATGTTAATCAATGGGAAACTACCCACAACGGATAGATTGCAAGCTTTTTAAGATTCTTTCTGGTGATCATGATTGTGTTTTATGCCATAAAACACAGGAATCTATTCGTCATGTATCCTCTGAGTGTGAATATCTGAAGGAGATTTTGGATTCACTGAAAGTTTCTCAGTTTTACTTAATGAGAGAACTGAAAAGGAAGCTGTGGATGATGATCAGAATGAAAACTGGAGCAAGTTTGGGGAAGCTGGTATCCTGTTTATATGGAATATGGAAGGAAAGGCACCGAAGGAGATTTGGAGACAAAAAACTTGAGGTAAAGGTGCTATTATTTCAGGTGAAAACTAAGGCAAAATGGAGGCAAAGGAAGAAAGGGTATGATTTTGAAGAAGAAACAAGCAGAAGTTAGAAATCTGGTGTAAATAAATAGGAAGAGAGGAATTTATAATAGACTGGGAGAGAAGATCAAAATATTGTAAATGTTTTTGGGGCTGATTTATAATATGAAAACCGTTCATAAGAAAAATCTTCAGTTTTTTAGCATGCGCAAATATAATTCTAATTTTTTTGAAAGTGCAGTTGTATTCAAAATCTTTTAAGTGGGTAGTTATATCCATTTATATTCTCGTTAATTTAATCGAACACTCGATTATAATTTTACATAGTATTTTGATCTGCCCACGAATATATTTACACTATTAAAGAATTAAGGGTTATATTTGCATTTTCAAAAAAACTGGAATAATCTAAGCCTTTTACTCTATTTTATAGAGAGTGTGTTTTGAAGTGTTTAATTCTCTCAAACAAAGTTTCATGTATTCCACGATTCATATGGATTCTATTAAATTCACTTTTCGCTTTCTTCCCAATTAAAATTGTCCAATAATTATTATTACGTTATTTAATAAATATATTTAATCATTAATAAATTTAACTACGTTATTATTCAGTAAGTAAAAGGTTGATACTCCATACAAAATCACATACAAATATATTTACAAATTACTTATTACGACGAATTCAACAATATCACATACAAAAAGATTGTTATTATATATTTAATCACATATCAGGTCAACGTTTAAAAGAGAATATTGTTATAAAAATGACATAATTTGACTTTTGAAATTAAATACCCAACTTTGACTATTTTATTTATTATTATATATACAAGATTATTATTTTATAATATATTATTGAAGTTGTTGTAACGTATATTTTTATTATTTTTTTCAAAAATTGTCAAATACATATATAAAATTATTAGTAATTCAATATTAAAGCAGTTGACTTAAATTACGCCATTTCTGTCAAAATTATTATCAACAATCGATTAAATCCAATCAAAATTTAATATCTTAATATGTTTTGATTTTGTATGGAGTACATCTATAACTTACGAGTTCTGAACTTAGTAAATAGTAAATTATTAAGACTAAATATTTTTTTACCCAACATATGTCGCAATACCATCTCCTGATCCCCAAAACCAATACTGCATATATTCAGCAACCAAAAAATGTAAAATAATTTGTTTGGTCCTCAAACCAGATTTCGGATGGTTTTCATGTAAACCATCATTATTTTCTGATATGGTCAGGGGGTATTTTTGTAATTTCATTAATTAAAAATCTTCATCCCAAATCTTTGCCACCAAATCCCCTCTGACCACATCTTCGTCCATAATCCCCGCCACCGAATTTTTCCCCATCTAAATACCCTCCGACCCAAATTGTTGCCACCATCCACCACCCAAATCCCCTTATCCTGCACCATTAATGTTCGTCGGAACCTGCCACAACCATCTCAATCCTTCTCAACCACCCCGCCACCATGATCACTGCACAACCAAAGTCTTTTTCGAAATCCGCCACGTAAATTTAGGGTTTTTCAGAGAACTAGAATCTAAAAACCCATACCCCAAATATGTGTCAAAAGGGCATTTTGCGGGCGGTGCTCCAGCGGTGGCAGATTAATGGTGTGGTGAAGAGAAAATTGATTTTCTAGAAAAGGAAATCTTCTTCCCGCGGAGAAGCAAATCGAGGAACGCCATTTGGAGGTCGCCATTGCCGGCTGGGATGGTGGCGTGGCGGGGTGGGATGGTGGCGTGGCGGGGTGGGATAGTGGCGGAGCAAATCTTCTTCCTGGGTTGGTGGCTGTGGCTGTGGCTATGGGGTGGTGGCGAGCAGAATTTCACGTGTGCATCTCTTGAAGGCGTGTCCACCAACACACATTTATGAAAATCACCAGTAATTTGGTTTGGGGACCAAACAAATCATTTTATATTTGTTGGTTGCTGAATATACGTGGTATTATCCTCGGGGACCAAAATATAGAATTGCAACATATGTTGGGTACCAAAAATAATAATTTAGTCAATTATTAATTATCCCTTGATCTAACATTCTAGTTTTAAATCAATTTGAATACTACATATTAATAGTAGAGAATACAATTTTTAAAACGAAAAATGAAATGTAGATTCTTTTTCCCTGTCACCATATAATAAAAATTGGTTGCTTGGTGTTGACAATCGAGAATATTGAAGTCATTTTGACTAATTTAAACCCAAGTTGTTTTAAAATAACATACTAATATTATAATATGTTACTAATTTTAATTTTTTACTATATAATCAATCATAACTTGTTAAAATAAATAACAGTTAAAGATATATTTAAAATCATAAATCTTTCATAATATATATATATGTATATATATAACTAAAGAAAATCCAAAGAAACACAAAATTTGAAATAACAAAATGTTAGAATTTTTTTAATACAATGATAGATTACATATGATAGAAATATTTATACATATTATTTATTTATTTTATATGAAAAGGTCTTATTTTAGACCGACCAACTATTAAATGAGAACATTTTATAATTAGTGAGACTAATATGGTCATTTGATATTTACCTTTATTTATTGCAATGACATACACATAATTATGATAACGTTTGAAAATGAATTTCAACATACAAATAATTACTTTTTTAAAAATTGAATGAAGTATTATAAAAATAATCAGTTTTTATTGTATTCAATACTTAACGATTTCTAATTAAATTAATTATTTCACTTCATAACTCATATAGTTTTCCTTAGTTTACTAAACTTTAAAATTTTAAATAAACTCTGTTTTCAATTTAAATGTAAGACAAAAGATGTATATAAAACTTAATCCTTATATTTTAATCAATAATATCGCGCAACGCACGATGGTACTCTACTAGTATTTAGTTAAAAGATTTTAGAACTGTAACAAACAGAGGACAAGGAGTTTTTATACTTCTAACCCCTAATCTTTGGTTGAAAGTATCAATATAACTCTGGAAAAATGAAAAGGTGTCAAAATAACCCTAACTTTATGACAAATTGTGTAGTTATAACCTTTTGTCCTAATTCTGGTGTTGACCAAAGAAATTAGACGTTGGTCAAATCTGGAAGGTATAAAATACCCTAATCCATTGAGCTGAAATACTTTCCCCATTTTACCTTTCTTTATCATATAAACCACCCGCCACCATCTCGACATTGCCCGCAACTATCTCTGATTTTCACCCTAAACTCTAAACCGCCGCTATTGTCACCACCCGACCACTACCGCCGCTCCTCCCATTCTTCTATCTTCTCTTCACCACCCACTCACCTCAGCCATCCACCCTCTCCCCCACCCATTCCCAGCCACCACCCGCCCACCACCAGCCCCGCCCACCCTTTCTAGCCACCACACTAAACCCAAGAAGCCTTGCTCTAGCCACATCCCCCCTTTCGAGCTACCCGCATCCTCGCCCAATGCCGTTTTTTCATCGTCCACCTGAGCCCGTGATTGAGAAGACCGCCGGCTGACATGCCTTCTCAAGATATATGAACCCGCCACCTTCAAACCCTGAATACAGATAAACCTTGCCGTCAAACTTATGAGAATAGTCGTTGCACACTGCCACTGCCTTCCCGAGTCAGAACTCGTTCCCGTATATATCGAACCACGGTGAATCCATCCATTCCCGAACCGTGCCACGCCATGCAATTTTTGTGCGTGCCCACTTCAGTATGTGGTTAAGAAGATCACCGAGGGTTAAGAAAAAGGGCTGGTGGGAAGAACAAAGAAGAAGGAAAAACAAAAATAATAGGGGGGAAACATAAGAGCATTTACGTCTTTTCTTTTTTTCTTTTAAATTAATGGGCAAAATGGTCATTCCATTAAATTCCGGCCAAACTTCCCATTGACAATTGAAGTCAATGCCGCTCAGGATTAGATTGGCACAAACATCAATAAGTTAGGATATTTTGATACTTTCTCATTTAACTAGGTTGTATTAGCACTTTCAACCTAAATATGGAGTTGTTTTTAGCACTTGTTTTCAAAATGGAAAGTGCTAGAAATGATAAATAAGGTAAAAACATAGGCAATCAAGCTGATGATCCCACAAAAGATTCTAATTATTGGTAGGATAAAAGTTGAGAAGTCAATGGTAATATGTCCTTTGTTTCCTTCTAGTATCTCATATGTAAAAGTTTGTTTGGTATCATATTTATTGACTTTCAATCACTTGGGCATGCCCAAGTGGCAAGGATCATGTGCTCGAACATGTGTTACCCGAGTTTAAATTCTTTTCTTTGGAGTTGCATTATTATGGCTTAGAAAGGCTCTAAATATGCACCATGTTAGGTGCGAGAGCCTCGACAAGTGTGGAGAGTGGGAGGTCCACCCCACTTTGTCGTGTGAGTCACAAGGGAGTCTTACTCCCTTTGTGTGGGACAAGGATGAATGAAAATTGTTGTAAAGAATATATTTGTTGACTTTCAATTCATAAAATGTTTTCAACATAAGGATCAAATAAAATTATCAATATATATGGTGTGTCATGCTTTTCTTTAGAGGGGGTCAATTAGATATTCTATTTGGATAACCTCATGTTAAACCTTTCAATAGTCTATTTAAAAAAAATTATAAATATGCATGAATTGAATTAAAATTTTGTTCAATCATTAATTGACACGTTATACCAGAATTATAATTGTGACGGTAGTATTGTAGATGAAAATATATATTTTTTAAAATGTTAATCAATTTACTTTGTTTATATTATTGGTTGTAGATGGTCATGAATGTGGATTGTCTAAGATATGAAAATGAATGATGATTTAAAAATAAAATGAGTTACCGTAAGTGGTCAAATATGATACTCCGTATAATAAAAATGTGTTACTCTTTAAAGACATCCATAGAAAGAAATGATACTCCCTCCGTTTCACTAAGAGAGACACACTTACTAGAAATGGATGTTTTTTTGTTTGGCACCTCTACAACACATGCAAGAAAAGGAAGGGGACAACATTAACTTAACCATTTTATCCTCATAGCATTTTAGAATTTAGCTCAAATATCTTCTTCATTCTGCCACCTGGACCGAATTAGCCCATTTACAAAGCCAAATATGATTAACCTTTCCCTCCTTATTTTGTGAAACAGTTAAATCTTGTAGCCAGATCTTGACCCGGATTTGAAAATTTCCTTTCTTCAAGCCACCATATGAATAGAAATAAGAGCCCAACCTTGAAACCCTAATGGAGAATCCTCTCCTTCGAACAACGTCTCCCCTTCGACATAAAATCCTAGCAAGCCATTCTCCGCCAGCTGCATCGCCGTGCTGATGACCACCGAAATGGCACCGATGACCACCCGTCACTGACCACCCATGCTCCCCCTTGACCACCCAATCCCTTCTCTTGGCCATCCAAGCCTCACCCCTGACCACCCAAGCCCCGCCCCGCCCCATCCCACCGCGTTCCAGACATCTCTCTACCACCATGACCCACCCAAATCTCGCCTGGTCAGAAAATGAACCTCTTATTCCCGGTGAATCTGGACCTCAATAAGAATATGAGTCCTAGATCGATGACACCTTCGTCGATGAGACAGAATGGCCCAATGTTGTGTCCTCCGGGCCAGGTGACGACGTTGATCATCTTTGGTTTCGGGAGACTGAATGTTAGACGACAGAATCCTTGGCTGAGATGGCGCCTGGTACATCGGTGCCGACATGATGGTCTCCAAACCCATTTCACCAGAGGGCGAGTTTTCTTACACCAAGGAGGGTCAGGTCAGACAATCGCGATTTAATTTTGCTGAGGGATGGCCTGACTTCGCCGACATGTACGAATCTGATGAGGAGGCAACATACGACTTAGTGGAGGACGACTCTACTTTTGCAACTCTACAGCTGATGAGTGAGATTAAGCCAAAAAATATGAATCACAGCAGTATGTATACGACCTGAACGGGGTGCCAATCGACTTGTCACAGGTAAATTTTTTCCTTTAAATTTGTTTGTTTAAAGATATTATTACATTGTTAATACTCTGTGAATCCTTGAGATATTAGTGTTAGTGTGAAGTGTTTGTACAATGTATCCATGAATTATCAATAATTAGTTGATATGGTGACTCTATTAATTTCTTGGTTCTGAACTCGTCTCAAGTATATCCTTCTGGTCACAAATTGTTATTAAGTCAATATCGGAGTGACGATTATGGAAAATTTCCTCCTACAACATTAATGCATATGTGGAAGGTTTGGTTCCCTCTGTAGGTACAATATTCAAGTTCAAAAGTGTTCATTTTAGAACAAATTTACTGTGGTAATGTTTGTTCGAAGGGTTTATATATGAGTTCATTGCATGTGACTGTCCTATTTATTTATGTGTTTATTTTGTGTATTTTGTGTGGCTATCATGTCCAGCCTGTATGTGATTATGTGCATGTGGTTGTCTTATTCAGCCTGTATGTGATTATATGCATGTTGTTGTTATGTTCAATAACTACCATTTCATTCTAATAAAACTGAATGCAAATGTTTTTTCATTACATCCATGGTTGGATCACAAACACACTAACAAAACCTATCATTGTGTTTGCATCCTTTAGGCATGCCTACCCTTATCCAACCACAACGAAAAACCAAAAGGCAATTCAAAACTCTTTGCTAACCCATAAATTGCTGGATAATGTACTCAAGACCCCTAGCTTTGTTAGCTGCTATCAAGTGTTGTAAGACCTCCCTGACCACTTCTGTGTCAACCTCTATGTCACTTGGTAACATACCTTGTAGTTGGAGTGCATCTTTCATCATATGTGGTAGCTTGTAACGATTTGATCCCTTGCATTTGATTATCTCCACCAAGACACATTGTAGTTTTAGAAACACTTTGTTCAGTTTTTCTGGCTCTAATTCTTCAAAAGCTGCTTCTGTGGCTGAAATAAGTTGATCCAATGTGCAGGATTTTATCTTGTGTTGCAAACTTTGTATTGAGTTAAAAAATCAAAATCTAAGACATCCAAATACGGGTCATTTGGTGGCATAAAACCTAATCTTATGTTGAAGCCGTTAGAATTTGCAGCCATTTTAAATTCAACATCATCATCACATATGTGAGGTCTTGCATTGTCTTGTCAAATTATTATGTTTGTGCTAGCTAGTAATGGCCATTTCCTTTTTATTGCTGGGATAAACTTTGTCAACATAAACTCTTTAGTAACATCAAGGTCGTTTGATATTATTGGTTTGGTTACCAAAGTACCGGATGATCCATTCTTTGCTTGTCTTCTTTGCAACCTCTTCACGTGAGAATGGCCAAATCCCTATTTTAACATCAAACATGACCCCCTCATTTTTTTATAATTGGCCAACATACGGCACAAAGGAACATTATTTTCTTTATATACCTCTTATTTTGAATCGTACGGTGAGGCTTTACCTCACCCGGGAGAAGATATTACTTCTCCGTGATTCTAGTAATGTAAAAAAACACTTCTCGCCTATATGTATAGTGTGATTCATATCCATAAAAGATGTTTTTCCTACACGTGTATCATGCTTCAAGTGAGATATTGAGTAGTATAACTTGTGTAGCTGGTTAGTTCATGAAATAAGAGGTTGTATTGAATTTGAAGGGCTTCGAATATGATCCTCCTTGATCTAACAATGCATAGTAGAAGTGCTTACCCCAATCAATGCTGCATATCTCTTTTGTGTTGTGCAGAATGGGAGGGGGGCTGCCATAACTAGCTCTTGTTGATTTTAATTTTTTTCCTTCCTTGTTTTCCTTTAACCTTGCTTCTCTAATCTATACATAAACCCAATTTTCCTTGTCTTTTATGCAGGTTTGACATGCTGCTAATGGTGCGAACTGATGTGTTCCATCATTGGCAATCTTGCCTTCACTCAAATGTTGGAGGATGAAATCTCCTATTTGATACCACTGAAAATCATTCAATCGCTCCCGTTCCGGCATTCCTATGTTGCTGCTGCAAAGAACTATTAGGTGATAAAAGATGAAGAGTGAAAGAGAAGTGGAAGAAAGATAACTCCAGTCTTGTTTTTGTTGTTTTATTTTTTTCACAACATTTCCTTTCATTTTATTGGTAGCTTAGGCCTTGGGTCGTGTGTAGATTTTGAATTAAAGTGTATTATTTTCCCCTCATTTGACAATTTAGGAGGGAAACATGAGGCTAATTTTTAGGGGCTGGTTTGACCCCCTGTACATTAATTATACCCTCTTTTCCAGACCAAACTACTACTTCCATCTCTAGTGTAAAATCCTCTATTAAAGGCGGTTTTATCAGACCATTAAAGACACTTTTATTTTGCCTTCTCTGGCTTCACTTTCCATTGTCCATCAAAATAAGGTGGTTCCAAGAACCGCCTTTAAAAAGACCAACG
This sequence comes from Rubia tinctorum, assembly GCA_032355605.1. Classification (NCBI taxonomy): domain Eukaryota; kingdom Viridiplantae; phylum Streptophyta; class Magnoliopsida; order Gentianales; family Rubiaceae; genus Rubia; species Rubia tinctorum. The sequence continues at coordinate 19,250 of JAULKM010168973.1, read as the reverse complement.
AAGGCGGTTAAAAACTGCGCCTTTAAGGATCAGAAATAGTTTCGGAACTCGTAAAGTCTTCTTACCTTCCAAAATAATAGTTGTCTGAAACAAATCAGTTTCCAAAAGCTTAAAACCAGATCTGGAAACCCTAATGAAAAAAAGTCATCAATTGCTGAAAGTAATCAACAAACAAACACAACATGAACATACATCAACACAACAATGATTTAAATCGTTACTCAACAGTAACACCAGCAGCGGTGTCGATCTCCAGTGACAGAATCGATATGCATTATGAAAATTTGTGAATTAAAAGAATAACAACAAAAGTGCATCTTGAGACAAAACACAAGGCAACATCAATCATAAAACTCACTAAACAAAATTCTCTGTAAAGGGTAGAATATAAAACTCACAAATTTTTAGATCCCAAAAGAAAGATTTCGAGAATTGGTGATGATAATAAAAGCCCAATTGAGCCAAAAAATCAAACCACATCCCAAAAAATCAAATATCATAAAGAGATAGAATTGCCATTTTGTGAAATTGAGCCCTTTACTTCTTTAACCTTAAAGAATCCGACCCGAGTAGCAAAATGGATCTTAGAAGATGGTCCAGACTGTGGTGGAGAAGGAATTAAAATTCCTTGACGGGGAGAGAAAAGAGAGGCAATGGTAGTGGCAGCGGAGCTCTATCTGGGTAGTGGATTTGCTGGAGTGGTTGAAGAGAGAGAGGCAGAGGAGGGATCAGAGGGGAGAAATAAGAGAGGGATGCGTTGGTTGGAGAGGAGATAAGAGAGGATCCGCAATCAGAGAGAAAATATGGAAAGAATGGGAGCCGATCGATTGCTGAAAACCCTAAAGAGGGAAAAGAAAATAAGGGGAAAATGAAGTGGGCTTGGGCCAAGCCCATTTAAAGGTGGTTATAACATTAGAACCACCTTAAAATTAAAAGAGTGAGCTAAGAAATCATTTCCGAGTTCAAAAATGCTTCCGCACCTTAATTAAAAGCGGTTCTAAAGGTGGAACTGCTTTTAATCGATTGTCATTTAAAGCGGAACCGCCTTTAATTAATTTTGAACATCCTTTAAAGAGATTTCCAAATTTGAAAAATAAAGACGGTTACGATGGAATCGCCTTCTAACGCTATCTTTAATAGAGCTTTCTCAACTAGTGCGTCAACTTTATGTTCAATACTATATCTAGCATTAAACCAAGAGGCTAAACCTATGGTGCCACTCTTAGTGAAATGGATGGAGTACTTTAGGCCCTTGTCCCAAATTAAATTGCACTTTTTACTTTTCACGGTAAAATAAAAAAGTATTTTATTCATAATAATTTTCATTAAGAAAAACAAAATTTATAAACCTCTAATGCTTTGAAAACATGCAGTATAACGAATCTAACAATATATATATATATATGATAGTAATCCTATTTTCATACCAACTAGATTTTACGGTTAACATAAAGAAATTTAATCATAATAAATAACTATGTTGCAGCTCAGTTTGAAATAAAATAGAACTATGTAGAAGCCATAAAGAAATTGTTGTTCGTTATTCGCCACTACTCTTTTTTTATCGAAATCATCAGTGATAAGAATGTTCGGGGATCCAACTCGATATATTATTTTAATGGGATCAATACCGTGTATAACTTGATACGGGATCATCCCAATTACATAGAAATATTGTTTATACAATTTTAAAACAAAAGTGTTACATGGATGATCAGTCGTTCTTTACAGTGAAACCATTCAGTAAAACCGATTTAAATCTACCTAAGGGAATACCGCTTGGAGCCACTATTTCAACCCAAAACATTTACAATAGCAAGCAATAGATATGACATTTATTTATAACAAATTGCCAGCTTGCTCAAAAGATACACTAACGCACAAATTGTGATTGGTTCATTTGTGCGTACAAAAATCTCACTCGTATTGAGTTAAACAACCATAAAAATCAGTCTAAAGACAATTTTAATCGAAACAAACCGATCACAGTAGACTAAACCATCCAAACAAGTCGAAATCTATGAATCTACTGTACCTCGGATGTAATAGCCAAGAATCAGTATAAAATGACTTTTGACTTAGATTTCTCCTAAACCAACTTGGACAGTAGATCGGAAGCTAACACAATTGTACCTCATAAAAGATTGCTAGAAACATCGAACTTGGCAGAGATTTTTCGATCTAAAACTCATAAAAAACAAGACCCATTTTAAAATCACTTTTTAACTGTTGCAATTTAGTAAGAAAAATATAATCAACCAACTGGAAAAAAAATCTAAAAACAAAATTAAACATTATGGGAAAAATAAAAAGAGCCCTCAACCCAACCCAACATTTACCCGTACCCTCTAAATCCATATCTGACCCGATGAAGACTCAGCCTTTGTCTTCCATCTTTGACCCCGTCCGGCGCCGATTCCACAACCTATGAGTAGAGGTTGCAATCAGGTTCGGGCCGCTCGCGAATGGCACGGACCCGACCTTCCATAAAGCACGAATGACACGGGCACATTTGAGGACCAAGCATAATCCGGCCCAAAATACTGGGCCTCGTGTCGGGCCTCGGCAGCGAGTTGAGCAAAATCATGAACCTGGCCATGGAACGACCCGTACGGCACATACTTGACCCAAAAGACCCATTTGGGTATGAATTATATTAGTTTATAATGGGTTTAATAAAAATACGTGGTCAATGAGATTTGAACCCATGACATTCATGTCTTTATGCCATTCTCTTAACCACAAATTCAATATATGACATTAGTAATTTACTTAAATTGTTTAATTATATACTTATATTAGATTAACTTTATATTACAAAATGACTTCCAAATAAAAATGAATCAAATCAATTATTCATATAAATATTTTATTCACCGACAATGTGTTGTGATAAAATATAATGAATTATAAGTTGGAACTGTTATAAAAATTATAAGTTAAAATTTAAAATAAAGTTAATTAAATTTAATGAATTAAATAATGTAATTAATTATGATATATTAAGAATGAATAAAAATAACTTAAAATTTCGAATTGTTCAATTTCTAACTTAGAATTTTAGAAATTTTCAACTTATATTATTTATATACTCCTTCCATCCTAGCGCGTGAAAAAAACTTAACTACACATGTCTTCTTCCTTTGGTTGAACCACTCTAGATTTGCTCTCTCTGCCTCATCGTGATAATTGAATTGATGGTGGCGATGGAATCGGTGGTGGCCTCAGAGGGTGTTGACGGCGGTCTTGTTAATGGTGAGGCGAGTGAATCAAGGGTGTTAATACAAAGGGTGGGTCACGGAAAATATAGGTTGTGGCATTGGAAAACCCGCGTGGAACAAGGCAGTGGATCTGAAAAGGAGTAAGCGAGGGGAGGGAGGAGACGAGCCGAAGGCAGAGGCGATGGAAGGAGGAGGCATGGGCAGAGGTGAAGGCGAGAGGAGGGGAGGAGGCGGAGGTGGCGGGAGGGGCGGTGGCGGAAGCAGAGGGGAGGAGTTGGAAAAATTGATGGCGGAGCAAAAATGAGAGAGGCGAGGAGAGGGTTTGTGGCGGAGGGGAAATCTAGGGTTGAAGAGGAGAATCACAACAAAATGAGTAGTGTAGAAATATAGGTTTGTGGGAATGGGGTGGGGTCAAGTAAAATTATAAATTTCTAAGGGCAACAAGTATTTTAGAATGTCAAATTTTACTTAAAGAGAAAAGTGTGCAGGTTTGCCTAGGACTGACAAAAAAAGGAAAGTGTGCAGATTCAACTAGGACGCAAGGGGTAACAATTTCAACTAAAACATTTCACAATAAAATATAACATTTTAATAATATTTTATCAATTTCAACTAAAACATTTCACAATAAAATAGAACATTTTAATAATATTTTATTTCAGTAATTTTATGTATACTTATCATATATGTACTGTAACTTAAACTTGTATTCAAATTAGATAAAGGAATAATTTAGTTCAGCGATTTAACTCAATTAGACAGATGTGGTACAATTCAACACGTGGAACGAGCACGACATGGCACGGTAGAACGAAGCACATGGACAGGCCACGAGCCAAATTTTATTTTAACAGCACGGCACGAAACGACATCAAGCATAATAAGTATGAGCATGACAGTGGTCCTCTAATTATATAAGTACAAAGGCACTACACAGACATGACACGAAACCAACTTTACCCTTGAGTAAACCCGAGTTCACCATTGCTGGTGACCTAAGGAAACTCGTAACCTAAGCAAACTCATGAGCAAAGTCCACCATCTCCAACGACCAGAGCAAAATATGGTAACCTGAGTCAACCATCATCTTTAGCGTTTGAAGAGCAGAGTTTAGCGACCCGAGTGAACCCATGAGCAGAGTCTTCCATCTCCGATTATCTGAGCAAACACGTTTATCTGAGTCCACCATGCTATCTTGTGTTTGAAATGCAAATGTCCGACCAAGTGCGTAAACAACACTTAGTTTGAACTCCGATTATTAGAAATTTCCATCAAGGTCACCATGTTGCTGTCGTGGCTGCAGTCAAATCATGTGATTGGAGATCCGAAAGAATGGAGGCTGAGATTTGAATATTAGGATGAGTTTTGTAAGGCAAAATTATGTTAGGCTGAGGGGGAAATTTGGGAGTTGATGGGTTTAGGTTAGGATGGGGGTGTGTTAGCTAAGGGGTGATGGGGGAGGCTGTTTGAGATGGTGGCGTCGGCCTCCCAAATGATGAAAAGAGTTGGGACTTTCTTTGGTTACAGAGGATTTGTAGAGAAGGAGAGAGAGTCTGTGGAGAAAAATATGTGATTCGCCACTACTCAAAATTGTAACGGTAATTTTAATGACTCAAATAAAATAAAGATTTAAGTGCTAAAATAACTCTCACTTTAGCCTGAAAGAGCCAATAACCTTGCAATCTCAGCAAATGCCAAAATAACCCTTGACTGCGCTGACTTTTTAGTCAACCATTTGATGGCCGAAATTTGTTAAATGACCATTTTACCCTCATTAAAAACAAAAAAAATCAATAATTTGAAAAGATGAATATGCCCTCCTTCCTTTCTTTCCCCTGCTTTCCCCTTTCTCGTTTCCCCAACAGTTACGGACAAGGCTTAGTTTCTTCCTCCTTTCTTTCCTCTTCTCCTTCTGCTCCAGCCGCGCATCCAGGTCCATCGCCGGAAGCGTTGTCTCCTCCTCCTCCTCCTGCTTCAGATGTGCGTAGGGGTATTTAAACGGTCTGTTTATCGGTTAGGCGGTTAATTGGTTTCAATTTCTACCGGTTTATAAAAAAATTTATAAGGAACCGAATAACCAACCGATAATATTATCGATTTTACCGATTTGGTTAGTATCGGTTTCGAATGATGTGTCGATTATTACTGGCTACCATATATATCTCTTTTAAAATAAAAAATATAAATCCATATTAATATTGATTGGTAGTTCGAGCCGCAAAATATAGAAATAAAAGGTAAGAAATTTCGGAATTGGATAGTTTTATTGAATTGGAGTTAAATAATTTTTTAATTAATATTAAAATTGTATTTCGTCGATGTTTATTAGTTTTGGGCACAATTATAAGCTACGTCTAATTTTGTTTGCATAATTATTTTCTTTGGGCATAATTATTATTTAAAGATGTATGGGCTAATAATATAGAGTTTAAAGAACTAGTTAATTTGGGTTAGTAATTTAAAGGTTTCTTATTGGATTTGTGATCAAGCCCCAAAGTTTAATGAATTAATTTTGGGGGTTGGAATTAATTAATTAATTAATGTGCTTAAAATATCTTACAGGTTATTCGATTAGACTGATTACAAAATAATAAAACCGATAAAGGAACCGATTAACAGACATAACTGGATAAACGTAACCGATATTAACCAATTATCTGGTAAACCGAATAAAATACCGGTTTGGTTTTGACCAGTTTTCGATTTTCCAATTTTTTGAACGGCCATAGTTGTGCGTCCAGGTCTGTCGCCGTCTGGGCTGGCAAAGCGCTAACCATCTTCTCCTCCTACTTTAGCTACGCATCCAGGTCCGCTGTCGTACGAGATCGATAAGAACCGGGCATCTCCTCCTGTTCGGATCCAGATCGGGGGAAGCACAGAGAACCCGACCTGCGAGGAAATTAGGGCGGACCAGTATCGGGTCCCGCTTTCTCACTCTCCCAGATTCTCATCGAAGCCCGTCATCAATTCTGGTGGCAGAGGAAGATCTTCTCCGGCACCATGAAAGGGGTTGACCAATGATGGGGAAACGGGTTGGGGTGAGGTGGTGGTAGGCTGGCTACTGGATGGGGAAACGGGGTGGGGTGGTGGCAGGTGGGAGAGAGGGGTGGTGGTTGGTGGTTGGTGGCTGGCTGGGTGGGTTGGTGGGTTGGTGGCGGACGAGAGGTGGTGAGTTAGTGGCAGGGTGGTGGAGATCGAGCGAGGGCTGGATAAGAGGTGGGGGGAACAAATTTCGGGAAGAAAGATGAATTACGCTGGTAGGAGAGAATGGTGGGGTTATGGAGTTTGGGTGGAGTTTGGGTGGAGTTTGGGTGGAGTTTGGGTGGAGTTTGGGTGGAGTTTGGCGGCGGGGTTCGTGGGTTAGCTGCTGGGTGGTGGAGCTCGGGTTGTGGCTGTCTAAGGGGTCGGGGGAACAAATTTCAGGAAGAAAGAAGAGGTGGTGGAGAGGAAAGGATAGAGAGAAGGGAAATTTTGTCAATTTCATCTTGTCATTGCCGGAATTTCCAAGGTCAACACCGGAATTAGGGAGTTAGGTTATATCAATACAATTTTTTTGAAATTTTGGGTTAGTTTGGCACATACAATAACTAGTTATGGTTATATTACCACTTTCTGATATTACCGGGTTACATTAGCACTTGTAACCTAAAGTTAGATTTAAAAATGTACTTATCCCTAAAATAGATCAAATTTGGGTACCCATGTGTAATTTGTCGAATACTGTATAAAAGAGGTGCTTCTAGGAAAAGGAAAAAGCTTAAACTTAAGACCATGTTTAATGGTAAAAATCGCTACTGGTTTCTTTCCAATTAAATATATTATTTTTATCATTCTCTCTTTTTCACCTAACTTTAATAAACCACTTAAGAAACCATTTTCCTTTCCACAGTGGTAAAAAACCACTTTGTACTATTCATGGACCCCATTTGATTTTCTCCATCCTACTCATTAATTTTACTAGTAACATTTATTTTAATTAGATTTGGTCATCCAAAATAAGTTGAATGTGAAATTTAATAATACTTTATAATTCTACCAATTAAATTTCATTCTTTTCAAAATCATTAATTTCATATGTTTTTTAAATTAAAAAATTTCGTATCTATTAAAATTAAGAGACTTGTAATTTTAAATTTTAATAAATTTGTTTTTAAATTTTTGTTTTTATAGTCAAGTAATTATTAAATAATGATGAAATAAAACTAATTAATATGAGAAATTATTTTATGGAAAAAAATTTAAAAATAAAAAACTAATTAATAGACGTTGTGCCACGTGGCCCAGCCAAATGCTGCCACGTGGTCACGACAAAAAAAGGAAAACTGAGTTAGTGGGACACGTAGCTCACTGTTGGGACGACACGTGTCTTATGCTGAGCAAAAAAAGGAGCCACGTCCAGCGGCCCCCATGGCACATGGGCTCATTAATGAGCTGGTTCCTTGATCGGTTCCTTAAATGGGAACTAGGAATCGATTTTTTTAAATTAAAAACCGATTTAGAAACTATCACTATGGATGTTTTCGATTTCTAAAGCGATTTTTTAAAATTAAGAAACTAGCACCGCACATGCTCTTAAAAGTGTGGCCACCCTATCTGGTTCGTTTCAGGTATGCCCAGGCTTTCTCCACCCTATTGATTTCGGCCAACACTCAACTGCACTTTGTTATCCAACTCCACTCAAAACGAGACAAATTTGTTACTCCTCATCTCCTTTTAAATTTCTTATTTATTTTTCTAAAATAAAAAATAGTTCATATTTTGAAAAACTATATTTTTATACTCCGTCCGTCCCATCAATAATGACATATTTACTTTTCAAAGTCAAATTTGTAAAAATTTGACCATAAATATAAATTAATATACATATAATAAATATATCATGTGATATATTGTTGAATTCATCTTAGCATATATTTTCTAAATATCAAATTTTTATACGAAATTGGTATATGTAGCTAGAGTTATTGATGGTCAAACATGATCATTGAAAACCGTGAAAACAGTATTTTGCCAATACTAGTGAGACGGAGGGAGTAATTTATAGAAAAGAAAATTAGAAAAAAATAAAACAATTTTTCGAGTTGCATTATTTAGGTCATAAACGTACATTGCATAATAAAATTTTAATATTACAACTAAAATCTTTTACCTTTATATAATCCTAATTCAATCTCGTATTTTCTTATGATTATAAAAAGGACTTCTTTCCTAGACTTTACCTTAAACTAAAGTTATTAAAAAATTAATACTTAAAAAATATATATCATGATCGAATCTAACACTACCTTGCATAATATTATTCTAATTTATATGTGGTAGTTTTACATCAACGTATGTTGTAAACAGAGTCGCTAGTAATTAACAGATAGTGTCGATGAGACTAATGACTATGTTGGTGGTCCCATTATAATTTTTCAACCTGCAAGTGGTCGCTGATGGTGAGATCGTGGATTCCAATTTCGGTGACAACAGTTCGTTGGTGGAGCAACGTTTGAGGATCTAAGGAGGGCATCCCCAACTATTCAATTAATAGGGTTTCAGACTCCATGGAGATTCAATATAATCAAATGTGGCGTCTCTAAGTTAGTTTCTAGATTAGCATTTTAATATGTAATTTTGTTGAAGGTACATAATTTTTTAAAAAATAAATTAACAGACGGGATTAAAATCATACTGAACACGTGAACATGTTGAGTAACTCGTAAGCATATCCATTTATTCATTCATTCATCGCGCAAGCACACGATGCGCCTCAGCCAGATTCGAACCAAAATTCCGTTTTACATAATTACCATATTTACTAATTACCACCTGAAAATGTGATTTCTTTTCTTCGCCCATTTACACAGTACACATTAGACATTATGTCCTCTTTCTCCTCTCCTTGAAGCTGCGCATCCTTGGAAGACAGCACTGCACTCCCTCCACTGATTTCTCCAATGGCGGCGGCTTCATTTCACCCGATGGATTCACGCTCGACGTGCTAGACATCGTGCCTCCTGACTTTAAAGGACCGGCTGCATCAGCATCGACCTTTCCATCATCGTGGCCCTCGCCTCCTAGCGAATCTTTGAAAAGCTCTGATAGCCTCTTCTTCTTCTTGGTATTTGGGGATGGCTCCGGCATTGCTGTGAAGACTACTTGTCCGTTGCTTCGTGGGGTTTTCACTGACAAGCGTTCATGGACTGGCGTGTTTCCACGAGATGGTGTGAAATCTGGGATTGAGCAAGACAGTTCAGCAAAATGTAATAACCAACAAGTCAACAACCTTAAAGAACATCGTCTAGAAACTAGATTTCAAGCTCCCTCTAACCACTTATAAGCATGCTCTAACTGAGTCACTGTCTATGAGTTCAAACTGCCAAGAATAAATACTCATCCCCATTTTCATGTATAATACTGTATAAATAACTAAATGTGCAATTAATAAAAGTGACTTCCATGAATGAGACTCTAGCTATCGAGAAACTACAACAATCTATAAATGCAAGGGAGGACTTATATGCAAGAGAACTGGAAATGAAAAACATTCATAGCTACTGTTGGAAAATTATTGCGTTACGGCCAATATCATACCCCCATTAACGCTGAGAAAATCTTCATCACAATCCGACTCCAACCAAGCCTGAGAGTCAAAAAAGGACTCTTCTTTGCTGCCTGCACACAGTTAGCCGCATTAGGGGATCAGATAAGCTAGGAAGTGGGCATCAACATTACTGAAAGTTGAATCATTTGAATAGAAAATGGTGGATATTGGATAACACATTGCAATATTTGATTAATCTCTCCTAACTTGCTCTGTAATTCTCATGCTATAAAATCCCCAAAGCAGAGGACAAAATGATCCAGCTATCATATTTGTGTTCCATCAAAAACCCTACTCATTTTTCCCCGGAGCTTCGAACACTTCCTCACAAACATCATCTGCTGATACCCTATCACTACGGCCCTACATTATGATCCTCTCAAACAGAACATGATCCCCCATGCTGCCAACAAAACAAACAAACAAACAAATAATAATAATAACAACAATAATGACAAGGGAGCAATGACCCCAATGTACATTTATTTGCAAAAAAGAGTAAGATAACTGTGTACTCATCTCAAAGTACCAATGGCAGAAGGAATGGGTAAACATACTTCATCACATTCAAATAATTACATAAAACATGATCAGAATGTGAGTTTCCGGGATCAGACTCTGTATAATGGTTTGCTTTTTACAACCTACATGTGCCTCTTATCTAACCCAACAATCCCAATTGTATTTTCTGTCTTTCTTTTTTGTTACGAGGGACAAATGCCTAAATATATGCCTGGGATGAACATGTCATTTTTTCCCTTTTCTTCTCAAAAGTCAAGTTTCAGCAACACAAATGGCATGAGAAACTCATTCCTTTTCCAATGAATTGGCTAGATAAAACCTGTGTTCTACCTATGCTAAACCAACTTTCTACCAAGTCTAAAACTCAGAACAAAGTTTAACTTGATTTCAATAATCTATAAGGTCCCACAAACAAATGCAACTGCTAAAGGGGATATGTATTTAGATAGATGGTCAGATTGGAGCAATTAGGAAAGCTTTGGGATCAATCAACATTAAATTATGAAAAGAAAACAGAAACCTTAACATTGAATTCATCATGGGTAAAAGTATTACTTAAGCTTCTCTCTTTTATTCCATTAATTTAAGTTACTTTCAAGCAAAAGACTTTCTGTCTTTGTATAATCACCAAATCAATCTAACTAACCAACTCAGATGACTAACAAGGACTCTAAATCAGCGATTACTACAAAGCTAACAAATCCCTACCTTTTGTCCTTATTGTTCATGTCCAGCTGGCAAGAAGATACTAAAACAGCAAAAAAAAAGGGAACCTTTTTTTTAAGTTTTAACTACATACCAAATGGGGTCGGAGACGGAGACCACTGAGACTTGAAAACAGCATCGCCGGCCGCCGGAATATTCTGTTTCTCCGGCGAAGGATTCACAAGCTTGTCATTCTTGGACCCAAAATCCACTCGTAGCTTCAAGGCAGCTCTAGGGTCTCTGTGGAGGGAAACACAGGAGCCCATTTTCTTGGCCGATTTTTTTCCAAATAAAAAACAAGAAAATCAGCAGAAAACAACTGATCAAATCGAAGGCATCCCTAAACGTGTGTTCTTGAGCGTAGTGGTGGAGATTTAAAGGGGGGGTGAAGCGAAACTGAAAGAAAGGGAAGGAAGGAGGGCAAGAAAGGAAAGGAGTTAAAACTGTTGAATGGAATTTTAGAGCCAATGGGAAAGCTGGTCTTCAAAGCCAAGCCAATAGGTAAATGTGGAAGTGGCGGTGGGGCCTACTGTCAGCATAAAACGAAATCTCTAAAGTTCTAATAATTGCAAGTTTTGCTATTTGCCACGTGTCACGACTTTTTGTTTCTATTGGGTGAAAGATAATAACGCCCGCCTCCCTTGGGTTTTAAATAAATTATGAAATGGTCTCTAGTTTTTTAGCTTAATGTATTTAGGTCCATTGTCTTCCAAGAATTTTACTCGTTCATAATTAAATGGGATAAAAACAGCAAGTTTTGCTCATTAATTAAGTTACTATAAAAAGTGTTCACATCTATTGATCAACATGTTAAAACTCTCAAAAATGTTAAAATAAATTCATCTAAAGCTAGATTGAACTGATTATTCTTAAACCACCATATTGATCCCAAAAAAACACCACTGAACTTAAGCCATCATCACTAGTATCATTCATTAGGAAGAGTAAATTAGTCATTCAATCAATGAATGTGATTGAATATACTCCCTCCTCCGTTGAACTAAGATTGACACATTTTTCAGTTAACTTTTTCAAGCCACGTTTGACACATTATAAGTAGTAATATTATCATGTGAGGTATCGTTGAATTTTTCGTAAAATGTACTTTTCAAATATTAAAAATTTACAAGATATTAACATATGTAACAAAAATTATAAATGGTCAAATATGCTTTGAAAAAATAGACTAAAAAGTGTATCATAATAAATTGAAAGAAGTGAGTAATTTTCTTTGGAGTAAAGACAAAATCCCTTGCTCTCAGAGGTTTGTCATTCCCACGTCAAGGGTTGAGAGGTAAGTCAAAGCGTCAAAGGATTATCCACATGGTGATCACTTCTTGATGCCTACAAAAAAACTCTCTTTCTGGAGGAAATTTCCACAATAAACATGTCAGTATTAAAACAAATACTCTCTCCTCCCCACTTCATTTTGTTTAATTGTTTTCTGAGAGTCAAACTTTATAAACTTTGACCTTAAATATAAATTAATTCATATACAGTAAAAATATCACGTGATATATTATTGTATTCGTCTTAACATTTATATTCTAAATATTAATTTTTTATGCAACATTATTATATGTAATTAGAAATATTTACAGTAAAAAATATTTATTGAAAGTCGTAAACAAGTAAATGAAGTGACGGAAGATTGAAATGACACCTATGATGAATTAAGGATTGAAATAAAATAAAATCAGGATTATGTGTGCATTTTGCTATATTTATATGGATGAAATAGTGAAGAAAAAAGAAAACAATGATAAATTGATAAGGAATTAAGGATAAGGTCCCGACTACTGTTGGGTCAAAATAAGACATAATTTTTCAACATAAGACATGTTACCATTTGTGGAGTAAGATTTTAGCGTGACACTGGACTAGGGGTCTAATTTCAAATTTCACAAAAAATAGGGAAAGATGCATGCAATTTTTCCTAGTATCTTAATTCCAATATCTGGAATAAGATTTCTCTATAACTAACAAATCACCCGTGTTTCGATTAGAGCCACTAGAACTAACATACTCCCTCTAATTTTCTAACACCAGCTCCATTTAACTGCAAAAAAATAATAATGCATATTTGACCATCAATAACTTTAATTGCATACAATAACGAGCTTTATGTGAGGTGTTTTTGAATTATCCGTAACATGTAATTTCTAGAAAGTAAAATTTTACCATTCATTATTGTATTGAATTAAAGTTATCGGTGATCAAATATATCTTGAAAAATTTTAAGAAAAAAGAGTCATTGTTATAATTAGTATTCAAGAGTGATTAAACTATGGGCTGCGTTTCCACGTTTGGGCATTAAAGTAGATTTGATGAAGTTGAAAAGGACAGGCATTAGATGGAGAAGTTGAAACGGAATGGGATTCTGATTGCTGAAAATATGTGGCCTGTGGAATCTGTTTGGATCGACTAGGCAGCCAGCTGCTTAGCTATAGTTTTTGTCAACGTAAATGATGGATACTGGGCTACTTCATCTCCACCAATTCTACAAGATCATCATCTTAATGATTATTTATCGGGGAAAATGTTCTTATAATGCTACTCCCTCTGTCCCAACTTAAATTGTCCAGTTCACTTTATGTCACTATTCAATGTCCAATTTTGACCACATATTTAAATAGATATATAAACAATAATATTATGATATTGTTGAATTCATCGCAACAAGTAGTTTTCAAATATCAAATTTTTATTTGCCGTTATTATATGACGGTGAACATATTAACGGTCAAACATGTTTCTTGAATATCGTAATAATGATCGCTGTGAAATTTAATCTGAGACGGAGGGAGTACCTAATTCATATAAGTGACAATATAATTTTTTTGATAATTGTAAGTTTAAATATAAAGGACTACTATACCCCTTAATTTTTTTAAAAAATAAATAATGAATTTACTATTATGCTCCAAAACCTCATTCTTCTTCTTTTCTTCTTTTTGTTCCCGGGAAAGGCAATGGTGGCGGCGCTGGGTGGCAGCGGGGGCAGGACTGGTGGTGGAGCAGGCTGAGTAAACCTGGCAATTTTTTGGGGCTTCTTTTGTGGTGGTGGGACTGGTGGTGGAGCTGGGTGCGCGGGCCTGGGTGGCATCGATTAGGTCTAAAGGGTTGGGTGACAAGGGTGGCGGGGCTAGTTTGGGATCGGGATGTGGTGGATTTGGTGGCTAGTGGTGGTCCAGTCTTAGCGCAGGGGTGACGAAACAACATCGACGGTGGTAGGGGTATAACTGTCTACACGCTTTGTATTTTATGGACAAAGGATATTTTGATTATTTTAGATTGTGTCAACGCCGAATCATCCACCAGAAGATTACATTGAATCTTTCATCAACTAATTATAATTGTTTTTGTAGTTTCAATTATCTGAAATTTATATTAGTAGTTTATTCAATTATATAGAGTTATATTTGTATAATACCCTTATTTATTCAGCACCTCAATTACATTAGTTGGATGCGGTCTGAAAAATATTAACCTTCCGAACCAAATTCAGCAGCTCTAATTCATCTCAATTGCCCACCCTCAACTACTTAGAGATATCATTTTTTTCTTGAGACATCTATTGAAATACCTGTGTGAGCAAATTGTTATTGAGATATCACTTAGTATTCATACCTGTGTGAGCAAATTTTTATTGAGATATCACTTAGTATTCATACCTGTGTGAGCAAATTTTTACTACTTGCAAAAAAAATCTTTTTTAAGGATCAACTTAGATTTATCATCGGATTATAAAACTTATTTTTTTTTCAATTGTATCGCTGTTTTAGGAGCGAAAGTTAACCATAATCATAGTCTACTGTTGCGATGCTACCTAAATTGATAATATTAGAAAAAAGATAGTTAATGTGGCACTTGCAAGACTATTACTCCCCATTTCACTGAGTTTGACACACTTAACTTTTTTGTATATTTTTCTAAAATTGTCGCATTTCCTTTTATGGCAAAAAGTCCACATTCTCAATCCCTCATTAAACTTTTTACTCTCCTCACTCAATTCCCTCCACATATTTGCACTTGCAAAAAAAAAAAAACACATGGTGGCAAACATAGTGAAATGGATGGAGTACTACAAGGTGATTCTCACAAAAATCTATTAGACAATTGTCATATTATATCCTAATAAATCAATAATTTTTTTGTTGTATTAATTTCAGCCATGCCTTTCGAAATTTGTCTTTTGCATAATAAAATTTGCGGTGTTGCTCCATCTCACTAAAGTTGTTTTCGTTCTTGAATGATATGACCAAATGCTAATGCACAATTCACCAACTTTCGCATTAAGTACAGTGGTTTGCACTAAAAAAATATAATCAGGGCCTGCTTATTTTAATTCAATCTTTAAGTATTTCTATATTCAACTTATAACTAATTTTATTTATAAACGTAATATTGTTATAGTTATAAATATGATGCACATTATACTTAATTTCACAATAATTAAAATTAAATTATATTTGTTTTCTTATCAATTTTAATTTTAATTATGATTCAATTTATTTTAATTCAATTTAATTTAATCTATTTTTTTGTAAATGGGGTTTTAACTCTTATATTATTCTATAATTTCTAAAAAAATTAAAGAAAAACTTCCCAATATAACTCATTTTCATTCGACCTAGATATGACCTTTTGAAATTACTTTAAAAGGCCATGTAGTAAGATTTGGTGTTTTTCTAAAAAAAAATTGATGTTGAAATACTTTTTATTTTTTGACTACTTTTCTGACTTGTTATATAATATTTGTTCAATTTGATTTTAAAAATATATTATTTTTTTCGTAAAATTTATTTCTTTCACTCGTTTCATTTACGATATAGATTTAAGTGAAAAGAAGTGGAGGGTGTCAATTAATGAATACTCCTGTTAGTGAAAAGAAGTAGAAGGGGAATAGTACTACCTCCATTTCATTGGACGTGAAACATTATGTTTAGTTAATTGGATTTAGCTGAATGAAATGGGTAGATGAAATTAAATTTAGAAAGAAAAAAAAAATAGAATGAGTGGATGAAAATGAAGGAATTTTACCAAAAAAAACGTGTCAAATTCACAAAAACAACCAAGAACTGAAATGGGAAGGAGGGATAAACAAAAATAGTAAAATTTTAGAAATATTTAAAATATAAATAACCATAATCCCAATCACCATATAATGAAATTGTTTATTTTGTGCTGTCAATCGGGGATATTGAAGTCATTCTAACTAATCTAAACCCAAGTTGTCTAAAAATAACATACTAACATTATAATTTTTTACTGATTTTAATTCTCTACTGTATGTAATCAATCACCTTGTTAAAATATATATCTTTAAAATCATAAATATCTCATACTATATCTATATATCACTAAAAAAAATCAAATAAACACGTAATCTCAAATAGCAAAATGTTCAAAATTTTTATGCAATGATAGAGTACTTTTGATAGAAATGTGCATACATATTATTTATTTATTACATATGACAAAATCTTGTTTTAAACTAACCAACTGTTAAATGAGGATATTTTATAATTAGTGAGACTAATTAGATAATTTGATATTTACTTTTATTTATTGCAATGAGATACACATAATTATGATAACATTTCAAAAAATCTCAACATATAAATAATTAATTTCTATTTTTAATGAAATATTATAAAAATAGTTAGTTTTTATTGTATTCAATATTTAACTATTTTTAATTAAATTAAATATTTCACTTCATAATTCATATAGTTTTTCTTAGATGACTAAACATCAAAAAATTTAATTAACTTTATTTTTAATTTAAACGTAAGACACAAAATACACACCCTAATATTTTAATTACTAATATCGCCACCATCTCCGCTGGTAGATTATAAATTAGATGAGAGGGTGTTTTTTAATTCAATTTTTAGTTGGTCTTTTGTTTTAGTTAAAAAGTGAAAAAGAAGGTGTTTGGCAACTATTAGTAAAAAAATTGCCTTTTCACAATAAAAATATATTTATGAGCGCAATTTTAAAATAAATTATTATACATTGTGTAAAACACCTCACTAACAACCACATACTAATAAACATAATTTATAAAATTATATAAAAACACAATTTATAAAATAAAATATCTAAAATAAATATCTAATAAAATAAGTTAAATAAAATAGCTTATAATCATTTCAAACATAATCGATAAGAATAATAAAATATGAAGAGGTCAGCTGCGGAATTTTCCTTGATTATGTTACCATTCTAGAATAATTATTCATTTACTTTTTATGATAATTTTTTTTGTAACAGTCAAACCTTAGTCAATTGGAAACGTTTAGAGTTAATTACTTATAATTTGAGAGGTATTGATAATTTTTCTTAATTGTGGTGATGCATGCCAGCCAAATTCTGTTTCACATTTTCAAGAATGTTAAAATTTGACATGAAATAATTAATCGTTTCAGGAAATATAACTGGACGATTCAATAAATATACAACCATCCAAATAGGATACATAATCTTTGATATTTAACATGCTATTCAAAAAATATGGTTGACCATAAATATGTTCACCTACGTATAACAACGGCAGAATGATATTCTTATACAGAGCATTCGGCCCATCAGGCTTTGAACCCTCCAGTTTCGGCCTTGGAACAACACCGTTCAAATAACTTTCTAAATTTGTAAGAGTTGAGGGATACCTTAACCAATATTTTGTTAACCATTGTCCTTTGCTTCATACCAACGACTAGGGGGTGGTAATTCTTGTCGGACACGGGTTAATAGGTTAGCAGGTCATGAATTCTCAATTATAACTTAACCTGTAATTATAGGGGTCATTTGGATCGATCGCTCTTAAAATTCTAATCTATTTTGCATCAACACTAAACCCATTGTTTTTCAGGATAACAATTCTTGATTGATGGAATGGATCGAAGGTCAACATTCTTCAGCCTCAACCCATCCCATTTAATTAAAATATTTAATCAGATCAATCTGTTAGACCTACGAACTCATTTAACATCAACCTCAACCACTAATATTTTCCATATTATTCTCAAATTTCTGATCGTATCACCAGCCCCCTACTACAAAGATTCATGTACCTTTGCCCCAACGGGCTTATGAGCTTTGGTTTTCGGCTTAGCGATCTTCACTAATCGAATTAATTTTTTAATTTTAAT
This sequence comes from Rubia tinctorum, assembly GCA_032355605.1. Lineage (NCBI taxonomy): Eukaryota > Viridiplantae > Streptophyta > Magnoliopsida > Gentianales > Rubiaceae > Rubia > Rubia tinctorum. The sequence continues at coordinate 1,059 of JAULKM010168973.1, read as the reverse complement.
GGTTGAGAGTTAAAACGATTTCATTGCTAATCGATACTATCAAGTTAGGATTGGTGAATTAGCGGATCCATGATTCTCAACTACAGCCTTGCCAATGGGGTGCATTTTGGTCGAACTGTTTAATCTGTTAACCTATAACATCAACCCTAGCTTATTAATTTTTTAAGTTCGCAGTTTCAGGTCAATTTCGGATTGGTGGATTAGGAGGTCAATATTCTTCAATCTTAATACAAAACATTTATTTAATCGGATCAATTGAATCGATTCGTCTGACTCGTGAATTCATTCAACCAAACCCTAACTGCTAGTTTTCAAATTATTCGGACCACTTTGGAAATTGCAATTCCTACTCCCAATTCTCTACTACTTAGATTCATACTCTGAAATATTTGATAATTTGACAGCAATGTAACTCTTTTCTTAAAATCTGGATGAGGGCAATTTTTTTTTGAGAAAAGTGCCTTTACAGTAACTAATTGACATAAGTGTCATCAAACCTTTCAGTGTTCAAAAGTACCAATATAACCCTAGATAGTTAGTGAAAGTGCAAAACTACCCATTCTAACTAATTTTGGATGGAATTCTATGAAATTACAATTTACCCCTCTAAAATAGCAAAAATATTTTTAAAAATGTAAATTGACTATATTGCCCTTAAACTTAATTATCTCATTCATTCTCTTCTCTGCCGTGTTGAACAAATTGATGCCGAGCTTCTCTTTCCTTCTCTTATCCATCGTGTTGAACAAATCGACTCCAAGTTGCTCTTTCCTACTCTTTTCCGCTGTGTTCTTTCCTTTTCTTCTCTGCCGTGCTAAACAAATCGACATCGAGCTGAAGAGCTTCAACTCCATTGAGCTGAAGGGCTTCAACGCCACCCATTCAAACCACAAATCGACGCCTCTAAATTTCAAATCTACGCCGACCGTGGAGTCTTAAGTCAATGCCGACTCCACGCTGGTGCTGACGAGCGGTGGAGTCTTCAACTTGATGTCACGGGTTATGAGATGGCCGAAAAACGACGACACGAGAGGTGGATGAAGGCTGGGTGGAGTGGTC
>JAULKM010168962.1:0-15833 GCA_032355605.1 Rubia tinctorum | reverse complement strand
TGTGATAATGTCGAATTCTTTGTCATGTTTGTTTTGTGTAGCAAATGAGAGAGGTTTATGAGCATTGAACGTTCTTGGCTAATCTTGTATAAATGCATGAATTCGTTCAATACTTAGACACGGTGTAGTGTTTATAAGTGTCACCAAGCTTATTGATTCTTCGTGCTTAATGCCATAATGGGATACCTTTAGGAATTGAACGGCTAAAGGGGTCATTAGTGAGGTTTAGCGAGAGATGTCGAATTCACTCTTGTAAACTACTATCAAAGAAGAATAGAAAATTTATCTTCACAACAAGTAGTAAAGATGTTAAATAGATTATATGTTCAATGATAGATAGAAGGCTTGGAAGTAGAAGTCATTTTTCTCCCATATTCCTTAATTCGTATTTAACATCGTTTTACTGATTGTAGCTTAATTAGTAGACTTGTATGGTTTGATAGTGTAACTTGTCTTTAAACTGTTAACTTCGAAAACCAATCCAAAACCCTCCAATTTATGTGCTTATATATATATATATGCATATACATATATCTAGCGTAGTATTTACCATTATATGAGCAAATGCTAGGAAATATTCCTTGTCTCTGTGGACGACCCCGACTTGTCACTATCTACTTAGTTGTATTTAGTAAGCAAAAACGACTTAAAATAGTATCTTTGAGAGGCACGGAGATGACCTCCCATTATGGAACCCTTAGGGTTGGTGGTTATTTCTCTCCTCCGCCTTCCTCAGGTGGTGTAACAACTTTCTTGTTCAATGGTTGTCGATTCCTCTTCGTGGTTAGTTTTCCATGTTTTGGCGGCATCTACAACATGTAAAATAATCTAGCAATTCAAAAAAGTAAAGTCAAATATGTAACATAATTTGACCCATACTTATGTGAGCTAGTCATATAATATAATTGCATACATGGTAAAAAAGTAAAACCAAACATACAACATAATATGCGCCATAGTTATGTGAACTACTCATATAATGTAAATAATGTACATGGTGAGTCACACAATGCCAAAAATTTCGAGATACATAACCATTCCAAGAAGTCATACAAGCATTCCAAAAGCTTAACTCCCACAACCATTCGAAGAAGTCTTAAAACCATTCCTAAAAGTTCACTCACACAATCCATTCCACACGATCAAACACCCTAAATGCAATACATAGAGGTTTATGGAATGGCCCTGAACTACAACGTAATTGACGCAGTTGAACACTTCTTAGCAAAAACAACGGAAATAAATAATACCCTAATAAATTTTCCACAAACATAATATTCCACCAAAGAAGCATGAGCATGCTATACTACATCATCTGTTGTCAAAGATGGTTTCTTGTAATTTTGAAATGTTTTTTTAAATGTTTTCCCTCATTGAGGCATTCTGTCAAACATGTCTTGTACATGGAAATAGTATTGCTTCCCATTCATAATTTTGGATGTCAAACCATTTCAAACATTAGCAAGTTTATTTACCTTCTTATTTGAACTGAGTGTGGTGAAGTTTTTGCACTCGAATCCCCAAGGTATGACTCCACAAGAATGGGGGTGTATAGGATGATTGGTTGTGGAAGATGGTATACTCTTCAACCTTTTGTAGCAAACAATGGCTAGGGTTGAGGAGTTATGGAAGACTATGGGAGTTGATGAGAATCTTATGTGGTTAAACTTGAGAGAAGACGTGGGGAGTGTGGAACGGAGAGTGTCCTGCAACAGTTATGATCTTCTGGACGGGCATTTAAAAACAAATGTTTGTGTTCTATACACTGGTACTTTGTTTATAACCGGTGTAAAATATTTTGTAGTGTAAGCTTGTTGGCGCAAATTATTTCAAAGTACCTAGCACCAATATATTTACCTGTGAAAAAGTGGTGGAATTTTCTAAATATTTTTGTTAAGTAACTAGCACCAGTAAATATACCCGTGCAAATATTGGTATAACGGTGTTAAAATGGTTTTCAAAGCAAGTGCCCGCAACTACTTTAAATAAAAATTAGGCATCCAGAGAGATATGTTTAAATTTTTTTGGTTAACTCCTTACCACCGGTATGAAGAGCAGTGCTTTTGAAATAAGTACCAGTGTAAAAAATGACCCGCATTTATTTTTGACGGAAAATGATATTTTGAATTTTCCCGCCAACAAAATTGAATTCTTACACCGGAACTATTTACTATTACCGGTGCATACATGTATTGCGTGCAAATCAATGTACATTTGATTCTCCTATTTAAACCCTCCAAAAAAAATTAAACGCTCTATTCATCAAAAATATTTATTTCCCGTCTTTAATTGACATTCACCTAATGGTTCCTAATAAATTTCAAGGAACCCCCTATCCCAAAAATATTAAATTCGTATGTTTTTCATATACTTTATCATATTAGCATTATGACCCCTAACATTTACATTCAACCCCTCGCCCGCCATTCAATACTTCTGGATATGGCTTCATAATGTACCCTAATATTTATGTCTTATAATTGGAATCACAAGGTTGTTACGACGGTAGAACTTGTTGATCCTTGTGTTTTGCAATTAGGTCATACGGCTTTGTTTTGCTCAACCGATACCTTCTGTATCTACCAAATATTCCAAATTTAATATTCTATTCGTAAAGGTGAATTATAAAATATTTTTGCCTCGGGGGTCATTCTCCAGAAGTTCAAGCATATGTTCTAGAGTAAACGGTGATGGTTTTCTTAAAGGTGACAACGTGGAATCTGAAGATCTTTGGAAATCAGTTTCGGGCCCCAAGCCGTTCATTGCCTGACGGGTTCAATTTGGAATTACATCTCGGTGGTTTGGAGAAGTAGCTTGTTCAAGCTGATTCGTATTTTGAGGTTCGAGTAAACTTTTTACTTTTTGCAGTTAAGTCCCTCCAAGAATCTTGGAATCGTCCAAATTTGAAATTGGCGGCACAAAAATTCAATTCAATATGATACGATCATTTCCAATCATTTCCGTCCCAGCTTGTGTACGGAATGCCTCAAAATTAAACATTGATTGCATTCCAAAGTTTATCAAGAATTGCAGTATGGCCCCAAAATTTGTTATGGCAATTTATACACCACCGAATTGGCCGAAAAAAAATTCACCGACAACATGTGTCCTATGTAAAATATTTCATACACGGTCATGACCTATCTTGAACTGTTGCTGCATGTTTTACATAACAATTGGTATTTGTAGTGTTAGTTTTTTTAGAGTAACTAGCACCAGTCGAAATACAGGTTCAAATTATGGTTAACTAGTGTAAAAGTAGTCTTCAAAGCATCTGCTCGCAGTTGCTTTAAATAAAATTTTGGCATCTAGAGAGTAATGATTTAAATGATGATGGTTAATTCCTTAGCACTGGTATTAAGAGCGGTGATTTTGAAATAAGTACCGGTGTAAAAACTTCCCCGCATTAATTTTCGGCGAAAAATTAAATTTTGAATTTTTCTCACAAACAAAATATATTTCTTACACCGGTACTATTCACTATTAATGGTGCATAAATGACATTCGTGCTTATCAAGGTACATTTTATTCTCCTTTTTACACCCCCCATAGTTTTTAACGCTCTATACGATGTCTTTAATTGACATTCACTTAATGGTTCCTAATTAATTTGAAGGAACCCCCAATCCCAAAAATATTAAATTTGTATGTTTTCATATACTTTGTCATATTAGCATTGTGACCCCACTCAACCTCTCCCCCACCATTCAATATTTATGGATATGGCTTCATAATGTACCCTAATATTTATATCTTATAATTGGAACGTCAAGGTTTTTTCGATGGTAGAACTCATCGATCATTGTTTTCTGCAATTATGTCCTCCAGCTCTGTTTTGCTCAACCGATACTTTCAGTATTAACAAAATATTCCAAATTTAATATTCTATCCTCAAGGTGAATTATAAAATATTTGTGCCTCAGAGGTCAATTGTCCAGAAGCGCAAGCACATGTTCTAGAGTAACCAGTGATGGTTTTCTTGAAGGTGACAATGTGGAATCCGAAAATCTTTGGACGTCAGTTTGGGGCCCAAAGCCATTCATTTCCGGATGGATCTAATTTAAATTAAATCCTAGTGGCTTGTAGAGTCTTCTTGTTCAAGTCGATTGGTATGTTCAGGTCCGAGTAAATTTTTTTACTTTCTGCAGTTAAGTCCCTCTAAGAATCTTGGAATAATCCAAATTTGAAATTGGCGGCACAAAAAATCAATTCATTATGATACAATAATTTCCAATCGTTTCAGCCCCGGTCGTGTGTACGGAATTTCCCAAAAATTGAACATTAATGGTGTGCCCAGTTTTACCAAGAATTGCAGTATGGACCCAAAAATATTTTTGGCAATTTACACCCCACCGAATTGGCCGAAAATATTTTCACCAATAACATGTGCCCTACGAAAAAGATTTCATACACGGCCATGACCCATTTTGAAGTTCCATGTAATTTTTTACATAACATTTTGTGTTTGTAGTGTAAATTTTCCCCTTCAAAGCCTGACAATTCCCATTTTTCATGTTTACTAATAAATAACAAGCATTACCATTAATTAATCTAATTGCAGTGGATGATTGAAAATTGAACTTCTGAATGGTTTGTTTGTTTGACAGTGTTGAAGGTAATGAAAAGTCTTGAGTGGTACGAAAATCAAGGTTTTATACTCTAGTACTTCACTTTCACATATAGTAACGACAAAATGGCCCCACATCGTCATCCACCGATGCTTCATCCCATCACGGGTACTTGTACCCACATCCATGTCATGAACATCGCAATTGCGGTTCGTTGGAAATCCACCAACGACTGCGACAGCATCAGGAAATTAATAGCTGAAAACTTTGGCCAAGTAATCGAACCAGGATCTCTGGTACTTGGATTCTTTGAGCAAATTCTGTACAGCGACCTCCAAGGCAGTGACTTTAGATTCAAGGGAAGAGACTACTATATCATCTGGTTTTCTGTAAAAAGAATCCAGCAAATCTTACCCATCGGTTACTCGTAAACGTCATGGGGAAGGGGGGTTACTCCAGCTCTAGAACAAATGGACGAGATGATACTGCAGAAACCATATAACCCCGTCTTATACCGTTCATTCCTCAAATAAATCAAGATCCTATCACCAACAAACCATTGGAGCTGCTTCTTTACTGCGTATAAGTAGGAGAGCCTATGTTTGTGGACTTTTGTGTTAATAGTAACAGGGTATATTCTGGATGCCACAAAGTGATACCATCCATTCATTTCTAGAGTCAGAGCATTCTTTGGAATCTTATTCCATTCTGGTTTGACCAACTCATCCACGTCTGTTCCTTCCTTCGTTACTGTCTCAAAAATCTCCATACCGACTAGATCGCGTAAAATATACTATGAATTTGACAGGGGGTATGGAGTGCAATGAACTCATCCTTGTCTTCTGGAACATTGGACAACCCGAACAACTCATTTATTTCTTCAACTATGATAGGAATAAGTTTGCCTTTACAGTACACTTCTTTCAATGTCGGTCCACACTTCAAGTTTGCGTAGAACTCAGTGACAATGCTGACGTTCAAAGCAGGTGAAGTCTCACAAAAATTTTCCCACCCCACACTCTGGATTGTTTGTAGGAATGGAGGTGACACCTCTATTCCTCTCTCTGGGTGATGTCGTAGTCCTTTGTTTGCTTCATGTATGGACTTAGCCTCCTCGGACACAAAGGTACTGTCCGGGTACTTCCACGGAGAAACATTTGGTTGAGAAAGAGAGGATGTATGGTGTGTCCTCTTGAGCTTGGATTTAGATGCCATTTCCTAAAGAAAACACATTAAGACATTTTATCGAACACCTTGGGTGCGACCACAATAATTCATCATATTAAATAATTAATGCATGGATGTGGAACTACAGAGGAAATTTAAAAATTAGTTTGGGTAGGTTGATGTGAATTACCTTATATTATAAGCTCTATCTTGTGGAATTGTCGGTTGTCCATCTATGTACATTGAGAGAGGGAGTTGGTTGCAACTTCTGAATTTTGATGTTCGGAAGGTTTGAACCTAACAATGTTTTTATTTAAAGTACTCAAACTTACACCGGTAAATTCCATATATTACCGGTGTATGAACTACAAAATGAGCATATAATGTTTCAGGAGTAGCCCGCACCGGTACAGTTGCCGGTGCAAACCATCCAAATACCGGTGGAAATTAATCAGTGAAGCAGCTGTGAGCAGCTGCTTTCAATGGTAATTACATGTTTCCCCACAACCCGAGAGTAAAGTAATTATTTTATCGCCAAGTACCTAGAAACGGTGTCAAAACTTAAGGTACGCACTTGTTTGCAGCTGCTTTAAATGGAAAATGAATTATTTTTTTCTTACCCGAGAGTAATGTCACGAAATATTTTCTAACTACCTAGCACCGGTAGTTCTACCGGTGCACCAAAAAAATATTACTGGTGTAGGTGGAAAACGAAAGCAGCTGCGAGCAATGGTAACTAGCAATGTAATTAATTTTTCCCAAAAAACCCGAGAGCAAAGTAATTAATTTTTCCCTTAGTAACTAGCAATGGTATACATATCGGTGCAAAAAATGTACATACCGGTGTAATAATCTGGAGTAAGCAGCTGCTTGTAGCTGCTTTAAATAGAAAATATATTATTTTGTCTCTCCCGAGAGCAATGCCAGAAAAAAATTCCGACTACGTAGCACCGGTATTTCAGACAGTTCATTTGTACAAAATATCAGTGCCTATGTTCAAAATAGAGTAAATGCCCTATTTTTTTGCACCGGTAACTCTACATTATACCGGTGCAAACATTAATTACAATGAAAAATTTCTTTTTTTCTCAAACATCTCGTCCTTCCCAGTATTACGAAGGGGTGGGGTTGGAGTATTACATAAAATAGGGGGACTGCTACAAAAGACTAGAAATAATAGGGGGGTAAGCATTACAAACAATACTGGAAGGGATCCATATACATGAGGATTACTATTTATCTTTTACGCTTCAACACAATGTCCCCACCCACTATTTCACCACTCTCGTTAACCCACAAACCATCACCATGAGAACGCCATCCCACCACAGGTGCCCCGACATCTTCCACACTGGGAAATACTGATGGAAACTCAGGACTATCAAGTTTGAATGGGTAGTCAATTTCCTCTTCAAAGTAAAACTTCTTACCATGAAGCTCTAGATGGAACTTCCCATTGGAAGGGTCCTTGATGTAAAAAACATGTCATGCCAGGGCAGCTAAGATGAGCTTGTCATCTTTGTAGCCTATATGATTCAAGTCTACCAGTGTGAATCCTATTGGTTTTTCAACCACAACACCGGAACCATGTTCCACCAACGACACTTGAACACAACAACTTTAAACTCTACATAATCCAACTCCCAAATTTCCTCAATCACCCAATAAAAAGACATCACAGAAACTATAGGATGTTTGTCTCTCTTTCTAGCCTACCACATAGAATCAGATTCAATGTATACACCATTGTTCTGTGTTGTGCTATTCACATCCTTCGCAAGTTGAAACTGGATCTCATATTGTTCCAATTCAAGGGACCATTCAGTCATTCTGTAGGACCATTCTGGCTTGCTCAAAATATTCTTGATTAGGTAGTTAGTATACACAACTATGCTGACTTTGAAAGTATCTTCGCAGTTTTCTTGTTGAGTAGACTAATGCAAGAGTTAACCTTTCAATGGGTAAGCATGTTGTTTCTTCACTTTGCAGTATCCTAAAGATATAGTATATCGACACCTGCTTTTGCCCTTCTTGGCGTATTCAGACCAAACTCATTGCTTTTCTTGAAATTGCCAAGTCCGGGTATAGAGTCTTTCCTGGTATTGGTGAATTCAGTGTTGACAACTCTTTAAGCTGTTCTTTCAACTATTCATATGCTTTCTGACTGTCTTCATTGCCGCTAAACTTATTGGTCCTTTTGAAGATGTCAAGCAGTTGAAAATATTTTTCCTCAGCTTTGGAGATGATCCACTCAACACCTGTACTTCTTTGGCTGTTAGCGGTTGAGGGATATTGACTAATGCATGTATCTTCTCCGGATTAGCTTCAATTCCTTTAAAGGATATGTTATATCCCAAAAAATTCATACGCCCACTCCAATTACGCACTTGTTAGGGTTCAGTTTCATGCTAATCACACTTAGTGTATCCAGGGTTTCTTTTAAGTCATGTGCGAACGGGTACACCTTTTTGCCTTTGATCACCATATTGTCAACATATGCTTCAACATTTTGTCCTATTTTTTTGTGAAATGCAGTGTCGACTACTCTATGATATATCGCGCCAACATTCTTTAGGCCGAATGGCATCTTCATGTAGCAAAACACTTCAAAGCTTGTTATGAAAGCCATTTTTTGGCATCTTCTGGATTCATCAGTATCTGATGGTATCCTTTGTATGCATCCAAGAAAGCTTGGACCTCAGATCCTGATATTGCTTTCACCAACTAGTCTATTTCAGGTTTAGGGTAGCAATCTTTTGGACATACTTTGTTTATGAAAGCCATTTTTTGGCATCTTCTGGATTCATCAGTATCCGATGGTATCCTTTGTATGCATCCAAGAAAGCTTGGACCTCGGATCCTGATATTGCTTTCATCAACTAGTCTATTTCAGGTTTAAGGTAGCTATCTTTTAGATATGATTTGTTTAGATCCATGAAGTCGATGCACATTCTCCATCCTGCATCAGCCTTCTTTACCATCAATGAATTCGCCAACCACTTTGGATAAATTACTTCCTTTAGGATACCGGCATGAAGTAATGCTTTAACCTTCACTTCAATCGCTTTATGTTTATAACTAGCAAAGTTCGTTGCTTTTGCTTAACTGGCTTGATTGAATCGTTGATATTTAGAGAGTGGGTAGCTATGTCTAGGTAGACTCTTCCCATGTTCTGCACCATCCAAGAAAATGTATTTATGTGACTTCGTATGATTTCCATCACTTTTTATTTCACATCGCTTGGAAGATATTTTCCCATTTTTCCCATCTTCGTCCAAAATGACAATTTTTGTTTCCACTCTCATATTAAATTAAGGTTCTGCTTGCTCGAGTAAGCCATTATCCAAGAAGGTGCTTACCATTTTTGTTCGTTCAACATTTCTTCCTACTCGCATTGCAATGACCATGCATTGCCTAGCTGTTTGCTGATTTCCTCGTATCGTTGTGATTCTTGCTGGAGTTGGAAATTTCATCACCAAGTTATATAGAACATTATTGCTTTGGTTGTATTCATCCAGGGCCTACCAATGATGGCGTTGAATGGGTGTTGTGCGTCCATGACAACAAAGTCGCACATGATAGTGCAATTTTTGTTATTCTCATCTATGGTAGCAGGCAGCCGTATGTTTCCCAAATGTGTCTTCACTCGTTCAGTAAAGCCTACGAGAGAGGATGTAGACTTCTTCAAATCCGTTTGCTTGTATCCCAATTTATCAAAGCAGTCAAAAAATGGAATTTCTACTGCGCTTCCATTGTCCACAAATACCCTTTGAACTGTGGCATTTCCAATTTTAGTGATAATGAACATCGTGTCAGTATGAGGTGAAGTGTTTGGAACCGCATCCTCTTCACTAAGCATTATCGTCTCATCGCAGCAAAGTATTTTATCAGTAGGTTCTTGTGGTGGAGAGTATCTAGCCTTAGCTTTCCAGGAGCTATTTGACAGAGCTTCAGTTGATATGTGGATTTATAGGATTGCTTTCTCTAGGGCATCGTTCTCCAGGTCCTCTTCATAATCCATCGCCACTATCATTTTTATTCTTGTTCTGCGTATTCATTGCGCCTTGGTTTTTTTCCATTGAGTTTCTTGTTGTTTTGGCTTCGTTGTAACGATTTCCTCCATCCTTCCTTTTGTATTAGCTCAAATAATCATTTCCCCAATTCTCCTCTATTTTCCTTTTCATTTCTATGCAATATTCGATGTTGTATTGATAATCATTGTGAAAGGCACAATAGTATTCCCTAGACCTTTTTTCTGGTAGTGTTATCATTAGCATAGGTTCACAAAACAAATCCATGTTTGCTTGCCAAATCTCCTTTCGCGACTTCGTCAAAGGAGTTCTGGAAATGATGTCATTTGCGCCCTCGATTCTTTTCCTTTGAAAGGGACATTCCCCTTTCCCTTTTTTACAAAACCTCTCTTTAGATCTTCCACCATTATTTTTTCACCTCCCTCACGCTCTATTTTGCGGTTGTTTTCTTCTTCAGTCCGCACATGCTTTTCAATTATTTTCTGCAATTCTCTTAGGTTTGCAAGCATATTTTTTTGTGAGTTTCTTGTAAAATTCTATTGATCGCGTGCAACCCCTGAATGCGGCTAGTGAAGATTGGAACGATAGATCGCGAACTTGCAAACAATCTGTAACAAACCTATTGTGGTAATTTGTGAGGCTTTCATCACTTCGTTGGGATATGTTGTTTAGGTCCGCTATCATTTTGGTGAATTTATGCTTCTGATAGAAGCAACCTAAAAAATAGTATAATAATTGTGCCCAAGACCGAATACTTCAACTTGGTAGGTCATCATACCATGTAATCATTGTTCCAGATAAGAAAATAGGGAAAACTTTGCAAACTAGTTCAATTTCCACATCGCGAAATCACATACTTTTGCGATAGGAATGTAAGAATTTCTTAGGGTCTGTTTTCCCATCATAGATTTTTGCATGCAACGATAGCTTGAAATATTTTAGAATTTTGAAATCTCACAGATTCGGTGCTAATGATGACTGGTCTATATCATCATCTGCCACTATATCTCTTAATTCTTCTTCGTAATTAAGGTTCTCATGCCTCTGACTTTATTTTCTGTTTCTTTTTGGGAATTTTACCTTGATAGTGGTTAGGAACTTGTTGTACATGTGTCTCTATTCGCTTCTAAGAAAGCTGCGAAAGCTCTCCTCTCCTTTTCTTGATTTGCATAGAGAGATTCAGCTTCTTCTTCGTCATCATCCATACATTCTTTGTTGTGCTCTCGTTCTTTACTGGGTCTTCTTGGATATGTCTCTGCCTTAATCGGATCATGGTTGAGTCTCGGGCTAGTCCCAAAGACCAACAATTTTTTATTCGTGGGCTAGGTATACACCAATTTATACTGGCAAACATTTTATTGAAAAAAAAATACTTCAATTTCATCCATGCATCATATTAATTTACTTTCTAAATTTTATTTCATTCACCTAAATTCAAGAACTGTGATGCCAAATACAAAGAAACAAACAACCTAGTTTCTTTTTAGGTGGATAACTTTTAAAACTTATTTTTTAAAATTAAATTAGAGAGACAAATATTACATAAAAACTAAATAAATGTTGTAGAGTACGATTCCTGCGAGACCGTCTTATGGTAAGATCAAAGATTTATTATTAAGGAAAATATACAAATATAGCTCTATATAATTGAAAAAGTGCACATATAACCCTGAGATAATTTTTAGTTAAAAAACAACCCTAACTAATTGATGAAATGCAAATATAACCCTAACACACCATTTCTGGCATTAACCGGCGTTGAACGCATATAAAATGACCAAAATACCCTTTGACCTAAAACCTAAAAGTGTTAGGACATTTTTACCCCCACCATCACCCTAATTCCCGACCACCACCCTTACCACCTGGTCACCACCCCCCATTCTCGACCACCACCAACCGGCCACCACCACCCCATTCCCGACCACCAATCTCACAACCCCGCCACTTCCATCACCATTCCCGACCACCACCCTACCACCCTACCACCCTACCACCCGGCCACCTCCACCGCCATTCCCGACCACCACCCTACTACCTGGCCACCACCACCGCCATTCCTGACCACCACCCTCACCACTCAGCCACCTCCACCACTATTCTCGGCAACCACCCTCACCACCCAACCACTACCCTCACCATCCAGCCACCACCACCATTCCCGCCTATCCCCACTACTACCACCCCCACCCCACCCCCACCCTTACTGCCCTCCCGCTGCTACCACCACCCTTCGTCCCGCTCCAAACCACAGTCACCCCCACCCCCAAAGTCTTATCGTCAAATGTGAATCCCCTCCGTCGTCAACCAAAATCAAAAACCCCATCACTTTCGAATTTCTTGATTATATAATCCAAAATCTATTCCAAATCCCACCCCTAAAGCTCTTACCTTGCACCACGCCGATGTCCCCGTCTATGCTCCGCCGGATGCTGGACATTGGGGTCCGCCGGCGCTCGATGTCCCAGTCTTTGCTTCCCCGATGGTTATTGCGATAGCGGTGCTCAACATTGGGGCCCTCCTGATCTCCGTCTCCGTCGTCGGGCCGGGGCTGGAGTTGCAAATGGGTGGCGAGGTGGTTGAAGTAGTTGCAGAGTGAAGAGTGGCGGTGAGGATGTGTAGTGAAGATTGACAGAATTGGGTGGCGGGTAGATTAGGGTTAGGGTTAGGGGTATGACAGTAAATTTGAGCTTAAATTTGCCGGATAGGGGTTATATTTGCACATAAACTAATTATCTAGGGTTATATTTGCACCTTCAATTATCACAGGTTTTATGTGGACTTTCATTAATTATATAGGGTTATATTTGCATTTCGCTCAATTATTAAATATAAAATAAAAAGTTTAAAAGTTGGGGTCACAATAACATTATTTTATTCCCGAGGTCAAAACAAGGAATGCAGTGGAATTTAGGGACCTTATTGCATAAAACAAAAGAAAGGGGTAAAACCGCGGGGCTCTCTCCTTTTCCGGCACTGATGGAAGTTCAGAAGGAAGAGAAGGCCGTCTTAGTCTCCTTCGATAAGCAGCCCAAACTGCCTTGCTTGAGGCGGTTCCAAGAGGAATAGGGCGGATGAGATCTAGTCGCGTGCTTTTTGGATGTTTTCCTGTGTATGACGGCGAAAATAGTGATGAATGATAGAGATGCAATGGCAGATAAAAGTTGAAAGAGGAGCGGAAAGAGGTGGTGGAAACGGCGACAAAGAAGAGGAAAGGGCTCCGTGAAAAATTAGATCTACACCGGCGAAAACGCTGATATCGCCGACAAAAATCAGATCCGAACAGCGAAAACAGTGATATGTTGCAAGCTTTTATTTTTGTCATAGATTCATAGTTATGGTGTTATTTTTGGCCAAATGCGGAGGTGCTTCTGGAATAATATGCTTATTTGAATAATGTTATGTATTATGTACTTACTATGCGTTCTTAACTCGGTTTAAAAATATTATATTCAGATATTAAGATATAAAATTCAAATTGTAAAATATCAAATTTGAATGGTTAAACATCAAATAAAAACATTAAAATACACATAAAAGTTGAAATATAGTAATTTTTTTAAAAAAAATACACATCAAATTAAAATAGTTATAAGTAAAATAAATAAAATGAGAAACATATCAAATTAAACATCAAATAAAATTGACATGAATTCTAAAATATTAGAGTGTGCACTAAAATGTAGCACTAAGGTCGACAAATATAAAACTGCATTACTAAAATATAATAAACCAAATCACAATGCTGAAACATCAAGGTGTCTATTTAATAAAAAATATAATATTCAAAAAATAAATATTAATATTAATTTTTAAAACGATAGGCTGAAAAATTAACACATCAATAAAAGTGAAAATATAAGTTTATAATAGAAAATTAAAATACATTAGTAAAAGAACGAATTATGAGAGAACATTACAAGATTTGATTAGAATATCAAATAGTTTATGTGAAACATCAAATCTATCTAAACCAATTCAAGTAATTGAAATATCAAGAATACATTAAATAATTCCTTTAAAAAAGTTACATTTAATAAAACTATAATATAAAAAAGAAATATCGATATTAAGTTTTAGAGAAAAGTGTGTTTTTAACTTCATGTTTTGGTCGAAAGTGTAAAAATAACCTTATAAAATCTGAAAGTGCAAAAATAACCCCAAATTTTGTTGACCAAAATATCAACGGTCAAATTGGCTGAAAATCATTGAAATAATCGTTTTACCCTTCTATTTAAAAAATTATAAAACCAAAAAATTATAAAAGACAATAATTCCCTCCCTACTTTTCAACACAACTAATATTTTCTTTTTTTCTTGAATTTGTTTTCCCTGATATTTCTTTTTGTTTTCCCCGCTGTACAATCAGAGTAATGGAATCCATGTCTAAAGGTTGTGTGGGGCGGCGACAGGTGGAGTGATGCCTTGCAGATCCCACATGTACATCGTGTCTTACAGTGGCCAACATTTGCACCCCCGGTCGACGCACCGGAGCTCGCTCGCCGGAAGTACCCGGACCAAATCCACCGCGAAAGCCGGCGGTGGCTCTGGCGAGTCCGCGACTAATACTATTGTGCAAACAAACACTTTCGTGGCCTCGTCGTCGTCGTTGGCGTCGGGTTCGAGCTTTTCTCGACATCGTCGTTGCCGACGTTTTCTCACCAGATTCAGTTATTCCCATCGGAGCCCTAGAGCAACCAAGCAATTCCGGAATATTCTGTAACTTATTCTCTCTTTTCTCATGCCCTAATATTAATTTGATCAATCGATTCCTAGTTGTGTTGATTGCTGAGTATACCAATCGATTTAGTATTTCATCTCCGGGAAACCAGCACTCGGCGGAGTAGGGCGCGATGTGGAAAACCAGAGTGCAGCAGAGATAGGGTTTTTGCACGGTGGTGTCGCGATGGTGAGGTAGTGTCTAGGGTGGTGACTAGGGTTCACCGGATCCATTTTGGGTCGATTTTGGGGCAGATTAGTGCGCGTGCTAGGATTTCCGGACGGGGTTAGTGGCAGGGCTAACGGTGGGGGATTTGTGGCAGCGGGGTTAGTGGCGGGGCTGGGGTTGTTTTCAAGAGCGGCGACACGGTGACGACACAGTGGTGGAGATGAAGGTGAAGAAGAAAATGATTAGATAAAGAAAAAGAGGGTAGAATTGTCATTACCTTTTAGTTTTGTGTCAGGGTAGTTTGACTTTTTCATTTTCATTGAGTCAACGCCATAATTGTGAAAATGGGTATAATTGCCCAATTTTACATGAACTTAGTGTTAGATTTTTACTTAAAAAGTTTAAAGGTTATATCCGCACTTTTCAAATTTAATAGGATTATTTTTGCATTTTTTTCTAATTTTTAAAACAATACGATGAAAAACTAACACATCAATCAAAATGAAATTATTAAACTAATAATTAAAAGAATAAGATGTCACTAATTAGTGTCAACATGTATTATATGTCAACAATTTAACATGCAAGCACAAGATTTTCAATAAAAGATCAAAATTTTAACTTTAAAACACACGATTATAGTGAAAATAGGACTATTTTAAAAAACGTCACAAGATTTAATTGAAAACATCAATTACTAGAAATTAAACACCAAGTCAGGTTGTAAGAACTTGTACATTGCACAGATGTGGGGAAAATTTGATCTGCGAATTTCTCAGACCTAGATTATTGATCCGCGAGATTCTTATAACACAGAATCATTAATTCTCTTATTATTTATGTCATTCACCTCCCAAAAATTTATATTTATACTCATCTCTTCTTTTACACCCAAACTTTCTTAAATTATATTTGCAACCTCACCTTCGTAATATTGCACTTTGTCAATTTGTTAACCCACCCCACCGTTAACTAGCTAGTTGATAATGTGCAATGTAGATCTGGACTCAAATTTAGTATACAACGGAGAAGACACGATGCCCGTGAAAACCAGTGGCGCCGCCGGCGCGACCACCTCGCCGTGCACCATCTCTTCCTTGTTCGTCTCCCTGTCCCTCCTCTGTGGCCTCTTATTCTGCCTCTTCCTCTTCCACTCCAATCCCACCTCAACTCCATCTC
>JAULKM010168951.1:0-15834 GCA_032355605.1 Rubia tinctorum | reverse complement strand
TTGTCTAAATCCCAAGTTTTGTAGACTTAATTGAAGCTAATGGACACTTTGTATTCACGGGCACCTAGATCTTCCTTTTAGATCTCATGAGTAGGTTTCTCATGAGTACTTTTTATTATCTTTTGTAGAAAGTTATTCGCGAGGGTGATAGTAGATATTTGAAGGCCATTCGCAAGGATGGTAGAAAATATCGAAGGCCATTCGCAAATATGGTAGTAGATTAAAGCCCAAGGACTCCAAAGCATGGTAGTGGATGGAATTGGGACCAAGAAAGGCAGATTTAAAGTTCAAGAAGGACAAGGGAGAAATTGATGGATCGTTGTTCGAGGTTGCACGGAGTTCTAGGAAAAATCCAAGAATAATCCACCCTTGAGAGTGTCAGCATTGGATTTGTCTTCTCGATCACAATAAAATTGACTACAGGAACTCCCAAATCGGACCAATAGTTCACCCATAGCTGAGCGAAGAAGTTAGCCAAATGAACCAACCACGACTGGCAAAGACCTCACAAGCCCAGCACGAGGCCAAAGCTAGCACGGCTCGTACTACTTGTCACAACCCTTGTCAGGGAGACTTAGCATGACCCGTACTAACCTACATGGGTCGTGTCAATTTCCAGCACGAGGTGTCATTGTTTCGGCTGGTCGTGCACTCCAAGTCACATTTTCACTCCAAATATTGGCTAAGTATTGGAGCGGGACATTCCGTTTTACACGGACCACGCTTTTTCAAGTTATAAATGCAAGAACAACCCACGGGGCGTGAAGAATAATGCGAGGGGCACCGAGGTACTGAGCAAAATAAGAGTCTAGCCGACGGGGCATGCCAAACGAAGTGGGACGCGGTTCAGAAGGAGCAAAACAGATAGTAAGTCGACGGCCTGCACTGGCTGACACATGTCGCACTGGCATGAAGGGAACAGACAGTGCCAGATCCATAATCATGCGCCGACACGACTTGTGCCAGGACCAGCGTGCCAACCGGCACGAGGCCCTCTCGGCCTACACGAGCCGTTTCACGAGCCACCCCTTGGGCCAATTGCGGCCGTTATGTGTTTTGACCACTTTGGGCCTATTATTAGGCCCAATTCCCTACTACATATATGGAACTATGTCTACTAGAGTTAAAATTTATTCTCATTTTTAGATCTGAAAAGTAAGCTAGAGAGAGAAAACACTCTCAGTTCTCTCTAGGTTCTTTATTTTTCATCTTTTTATTTATTTTTTCCCAAAGGCATTGAATCCAATATAATATTTGGGTTCAACGCTTAGGGAGTAGTTAATTAAAATTGGGGATTATATTTGTATTCATGTGTTAATGTTTATTTTGTGAGATTTCTAGATCTACCTATTTCTATGTGTTTATGATTATTATGTTGGCTTGTTCTTAATATCCTTGTGAATTGCATAATTTTCACACTTTATTGGCACACAAATTAGTCTACCTTCATGTTGGGGCACTATTTCTACACCCCAGTTAAAGGAACCGAGATATGCTTGGGGTGACGATAGTCCGAAACTGGGCGTGCGCACGAAGGTTATCGTTGTTAATCGTCACGATCGACCATGCTCTAGTTAACCAATCAAAGAGGCCATCGATAAAATGCCTGCTACCTTTTCCTTTGTAGGCCTAGGGGTAGTTCGTTCTTGTGTTCCACCTGGGACTTAATCACACCGGGGAGAATCAGACATGCGCAATAAGCCATATAAGTTGTTGCACTCTCCTAGTTGTGGAGGCGAGGCTGACGAAAGATTTTATACGCGCACCTCTATGTGACAGATAGGGGGAAGTTTTAACCATTGTCTGCACCACGTGTCACACACAGTAGAATAGGATTTAGTTCTTGTATTTGATGAAATTAGTGATCGAAATGACATTAACCATGTTATGCAAATATTCGCTAAGTGTTAGTTTATATAGTTTATTCCATTGATTGCATGCTAGTTGTTGTTAGTACAAATTCCCCCCAATGACTGTTTTCACAACACTGTTTATCCTAACATGTGGTCGGATTGACGACCCAACCATGGTTGTGTTTAGTTGATTATTAAATTCCTAACATCTATGTGGACGACCCCGGTATTGCCACTATCTACCTTTTTTGGTAGTATAGTAGTAGAAATGAGAGCAACATATAAATCTTATCTTTGACCCTTAATAGCTTTGGAAGCCTCCTCACTACACAAGGCTTAGATCCTTTAACAGGGTGCGTTAGCACTGGGAGTGAGATGATAGGGATGCAATGCGGAGTCGAGGGGGGGGGGTTGTGGGTATTGTTATGAATTCTAGTAACTAAACCTATCTCTTTGAAGCAATTAATTGAGGCTTCCAAGCTCATGTAGCGACAAGCTTTATTCGTTCCTTTATGAAGTCTTGGTTGATTTGAATTTATTGTGAAATTAATGTAGTTGTTTACTTCATTTATGACATGAGGTGTTTGAGAATATAAAATGTGTGTATGATAACATGTTAGGAACTATGAGGTGTGTAAAAATTTCTTATCTCTTTGGCATGAAATCCAAGAACATGGAATTAGAACCTACGGTTGTGTAGATGATGTTAATATTTATAAAGAATGTGATAATATTAATCTTTGTCATGTATATCCTAAGGTAACACTAAACGGAAAGTGTTGTATGTTGATCTTTCTAGGTTAACCCTAATGAATGCATTAATTGATTAACTGGCTAGGCATTTTTTTAGAATGTTTGTAGTTGTTATCAAATATATTGGTTTTTGTGTATGATGCCATTGATGAAATACCTTTAGGTGTTTGTCTAAAGTAATTATTGATGAGTTTTACAAATAGTCGTTGAATGCTTTTGTGAATTACTCTTAAGAAAAACAGAATGTTTATCTTCAAAATGGAAGTTGTAGCAGTCACAATAGTTAATCAAGATGAGTAAATGAGTGATTGCTTCTATGATCTATAAGAGGGTTGGAAGTGGAAATCAATTGCACCCAAGGCTTTGTAACTTGTGTTTTTATCCTCTTTTCTTATTTTGTTGCATGATTAGCATAATTCCCTTTTTATGCTAGTTGTCTTGCTTTTGAATTCATAATTTATAAAAACCAAACCAAAACCATCCTCTTTAATTTCTTATATAAATATATGTGTGTGTGTGTGTATGAATATGTTATTATCCACCCTTATAAGCATGAACTCTTAGGAAAATACCTCTTTTTCGTGGACGACTTCCACTATCTACTTAGTTGTATTTAGGAAGCATTTAGGGCATATAATCTTTTATATTTTAGAGGTACGGCGATGACCTCCCAAATTTCGGCGCTGCTTCCGGGGAAGAGGCGTATATTTTTAAGTGTTTAGTTATATTTGTGTGAATATGTGTTAGTTGGTTTTTATTTGATTTTTTGTTATCTTGTAGACGTATTGTTGGAGTTTTTGTTGTATGGTTCGTACTCGATATTTTACATAAGAACCCCTATAGTATGACCCCGAGCTAAAATTGTATCTTAAGAGGGCTAGAAGGCTTTCCTTAGAAAGTGTGAATAACACACCTTCTAGTGACCATTTTGAGGTACCTACTACTTCCATGCAGCCTCAAGATGAAAATACTCAGGGAGAGCATCAAAACCCTCATTTTCAAGGGTGGAATGTTACTATGAGTAAAATTCCTTTGAGGGAAACCATGGCTTTTAATCTTAAGCAACAACTGATGTGCATCACCTATTTGGCCATTGGGCCTAATGGGCATTTGAGCTAAAATCCGGGTTGAAACACTTGCTACCTTCATTACTTGGTAGGCAAGGGGATGATCCTAATAAAAATCTCTCTGACTTCCATATGGTGTGTTGTGGTATGATTCCTGAGGGAGTATATGAGGAGTTATAAAAGTTGACTGCATTCACTTTTTCTTTGAGAAATGTCGCAAGGGATTGGCAATATTATCTTCCTTCTGGGAGCACCAACTTATGGATTGAATTGAAGAGAAAGTTCCTTGCTAAGTATTTCCCTTCCTCCAAATCTGCCACTTTGAAGAAGGAAATTAGCAACATTCTCCAATGGCATGAAGATTCGTTTTGCGACTATCGGGAGAGGTTCAAAAAGCTCTTTTTGAGTTGCCCGTACCATGGCTACTCGGAATGAGACTTGGTGTACTACTTATACAATGGTCTACTCGACGAGGATCAAAGACTACTGAGGGAAGCTTGCGGTGGATCCATTGGAAACAAGAGTTCGGGGAAGGCATGGAGTTATATGAAGAATTAGCCAAAGAGTTAGGGACTTCTAGTTTGAGATCCAATCTTAAAAGGAATGACCCGAACAATACAAGTGCCATCCCCAACAATGAAAATCTCGAGGACTAAGTATCAACACTCACTTTTATGGTAAACATTTGATTACAAAGTCCTGAATGCACCGCATGTGAAGTCTGTGAGATTTATTCATCGTCACACCCTACTGATGTGTGCCCTAGAGTTTGCAAGATGACGATGTCTGGGAGATGAATGTCGTGGGTTTTCAAGGAGGCCAAAGATACCAAGGGTATGAAGGGAATCAACATTACCAAGGCGGTCAAGGCTATCAGATGTGACCTTACGATGCGGGTAATAGAGATTACCCAAATCTCTGATATGGAAATGCTCAAGGAGGAAAAAATGTACAACAATACCACCCTTAACAACAACAATATCAATCTCCAAAACAACAATTCCCAAGGCTTCAAGACAAGCCTTATGATAAAGGTGAAGTTTCGGTCTTGTCAAATGATGAAGTGATGCAAGCCTTGGGGAGGTTGAGCTTATGTGCGGAAAAGCCAAGAAATTCCAAGAGAAGGAAAAATCGAGCATCAAGAACTTGGAGACTCATTGAGTCAAATGGCATCAATCTTGAACCAAATGGAGTCAAGGGATTCGGGAAAGCTCACTTCTCAAATGGAACCCTTGACAAAATGTTAGTGCCATCTATTTGAGGAGGTGAAGAACCCCCAAGGCAAAGGTATTGTTGAGCGGGAGCTTGAGAAAGAGAGAAATCTTGTGAAAGAGACTAAGGAGTTGATGAAGGCAAATGTGAATAAGGGAAGGAAATCAAGGAAAATCCATAGTGTCGAGATCGGGATCAAATGCCAAGACATCATTCCCTCCTCACAAGAAAGCGAAAATGGCGGAGATCTCCTCCTATGTACCGGAACCACCCTTTCCAGAAGCATTGAAGGATTGGAGGAAGCATAAGGACAACAAATACATCTACAAAGTCTTCGTAGATGCGAGGTAAACATTCCACTCTTGAATGCTATAAATAAAATTCCTAGGTATGCCAAATTTCATAAGGAATTGTGTGCCGTCAATAAGAAGAAAAAAAATGAAGATTAAGCATAAGAATGGAAAGAATGAGCCTATCTCCACCGTGTTTAATGATGAATTTCCTCCTCAATGTGATGAACTGGGAATGTTTACAATCCCTTGTGTGATAGGAGAAAAACTTGTTGAAAAGGTTATGCTAGATCTAGGTGGTTCAATTAATGTGATCCCATATTCATTATATAAGAGTCTAAATCTAGGCACTTTGCACAAAACTGAAGTTGTTATCCAACTTGTCGATCACTCTAGCACATACCCGAAAGGTATGTGAAATATGTGTTAGTAAAAGTTGAATCCTTGACATTCCCCGCCGATTTTCACTTCCTTGATATGGAGAATGATACTCATGCTACACCTATTTTACTAGGTAGGCAATTTTTAAAGAATTTAGGGACAATAATAGATGTACATAATGGGACACTAACTATGGAATTTAATGGGCAGAAGGTAGAATTTGACACCAATAATTCTATTGATCATCCTAGTAGATATCACTCTTTCCTTGCTATTGATGTTGTTAATAATATGGAGCAAGATGTTTTTGAGCCATATGATAGTAGTCCCTTGAAAGTGACCTTAGACGATGATTTGCTTGGGTTGTGAGTACTAAGTTGAAGGAAAGCAACAATGATGGAAAATCTCTTGGGGAGACAATATCCAACACCCCTAGTTTGCTTATGGTGGAACCAAAAAAAATTTGATTCCCTCTTTCTCATGTAAAGACTTTAGTGGTCGAGTGCAAATCACCACCGAAGGAGTTTAAATTTTCCCCTCTTGGAGATGGAGTGAAATCCCCAATTGCTAGTTCAATCAAAATCACAGAGGAGCAAAGAAAATAATTGTTGGTTATGTTGAGGAAGCATGAAGAAGCCCTAGATTATGTGAGCCGAGCCTTGTTAGTGGAATCCCTCTGTCTTTTAGATGCCATTTTACAGCAAGAACTAACACACAAAAAATGTCAAAACTCATAAGTACACACTTTCACAATACTAGGTTTAACATCAACACTTGCAAGAAACCCTAGAATTTTCCATAAATACCACCATCATGCAAATATCACTAAGCAATTATCATACTAAACCCTCCTATCCACGCCTCGTGCCCCTTCCCACGGGTCGTGCTGGCCAACATGTGCACTATTGCACAAGGCGTGCCAGCATGGCTTGCATGGCTGCTAGGGTTTTCTTCCCTTTTTTGGGCCTTTTAAGCCCCAAAACTCATCTAGTATACATACAAGCCTTAGTCTTCTAGGGTTTAAAAGAAGGATGAACCACTTCATCATTATTGTAGTTCTATTATAGTAGGTAGGAAGAGTAGAGACTCTCCCTTCTCTTCACTTATTTCTCTAATTCTAGTCTTATAGAATTAATTCCAATGATTGCTTTGGATTTATTATCTCTAGAGTAGTTTTTATCTTGGGGTAGCATTTGTATTCATGAAATGATTTATTATTTTGTGAGATTCTAGATTACCCTATTTTCTATGTCCAACGAATATTTGTGTATGATTTTTATTTTCCATTAATGTATGATTTATGCCATGTCATGCTTTATGATGCATTGAGAATTCTATGCATAGTATAATATCGTGCTAGGCTATTAAATGCTATCTTGGGAGTGTTAGACTAACGACCTCATAGTCTCGAGACAAACGTTAATTCTGATTGGCTAATTATGTGAGTGATTGCATGTTAGGAGTGGTTTGCCGGGGGTCTCCGTATTAAAACTTCTAACAAAGGGAAACCCTTGGCTTACCCCAATTGATAGGTCATGTAGTTTGTAGCGACTAGGGTTATATCGACCCTAGAGTCATCAC
This sequence comes from Rubia tinctorum, assembly GCA_032355605.1. Taxonomy (NCBI): domain Eukaryota; kingdom Viridiplantae; phylum Streptophyta; class Magnoliopsida; order Gentianales; family Rubiaceae; genus Rubia; species Rubia tinctorum. The sequence continues at coordinate 8,697 of JAULKM010168951.1, read as the reverse complement.
GAGATGCCAATTACTTTAACTCTCTAGGCCTAAGGTTAGTGTCCATAGTGGAGCGCCCATGACGTAATGTCCTTACTCTCGTATCCAACAGTTGCTACCTACGCAAGGCTTATATCCTTTAAGTGGGGGATCGTTAACATCGAGAGTGAGATAACGGGGGTAAATTGCGGCATCGAAAGATCGAAGTGCATCCCTAAATACGAAGGCGGTGAGATGGTTTTGAAGGGAGCTAAACCTTTGTGTGACAGACATTGGGAATTCCCGGCCATCTCAACAATGTGTGACATAGGCATGAGAATAGGTTTATATGTCTAAATATGATAGTATCTAGGATCAAGGTCATTTAATCGGTCATGTTACGAAAGTACCTCCAAGACTAGTTAATCATAGTCTAAATCTCGTTGCTTGCATGTTTAGTATTTTGTTAGTTACAACACCCCCCCCTATCTTTTTACAACACTATATATTCTTGACACACAAAAGGGGTGACGCCCGATCGTGGATTGTGTCGAGCTAACTCTTAAATTCTAGCATCTCTGTGGATGACCTCGGACTTCCCACTAGTTGTTTTATTGTAGTTAGAAGTGAGTACAGAAGAAACAATACAAATTCATATCTTTGTTTCTATCACTCCGCGGGTAATAGAATGACCCAGCAGGGTGTGGTTCAAACTTCCAGAATATAGATGGAGAATAACAAACTTGGAGGCATTTCTTCTTTACAACATAAAGCATTAGAGCCAGTTGATGCAATCTGAATTTCTAAAAATAATTTCTTTCCATGCAGCACAAAGAGCAATGGAGTTTCTGGAAATGCGATTACTACGTCTATTGTGGATGTAAGGATTTGGGCTTTAACACACAGATACCGACATCCTAGATATAAGTTATTACCGATATGCATGGAGATTACACAATTCTTTCCCCGACAGATGCTTCGACATTCCATGCAACAAACTGAACAACGTGGTCGGTAGGTGATGCAAGGCGTGGGTTGAGGTTTACTCTAAAAGTTGCACAACTTATTTTGATATCAAGGACAACATTCAAGATATGATTGGGGAATGATGGATTTTTGTTCATTTGGAGTGGAGAATGTACTTGAATATTTATTGTTTCTTTTTCATATGTTGGTGATTTTCATAAAACATTTGTTCTAGTTCTAGTTCAATTCATTTCTTTCAAATCATTTTGTTCAACAAATCATTTCATTTTCATGGATGATGAAAAAATACTCTGGCTATTAACATGATTTCAAATACGACGATTGTTTTTTTTTTTTTGCAAAAATTGAACGGAATGGCTGCAGTTTCATATAAATAGTGCATTTTAAAATAATTTTTACCATAGCACCAGTTCTATTTCCATCACCGGATCTCACAAAGTTGGTGCAAACTCGGTTTAACATGAACACTTGTCCAACCAGTTCAAATGAATCGGTGTTGCACACTCTTCAACAATAAGGAACAGCAAGAACCGGTTCTTAGCACCAATTATAAAACTCGGGAACCTAATCACTACATTTAGCACCGGCGACATAGGAACATCGGTGCCAGAAATCGAACCGGTACTCCTTGCAATAGCTGTCACCATACGCAACACTGATTCCACGAACGGTGCAAATTAATTTACTCCCTCCGGTTCTTTAACATTGGCACACTTACTTTTGCACAAGGATTTAGGAAGGTAGAATTAATGGTTGAGAATTCATTGAAAGAGTAAAAAATAAATTGAGTGGATGAAAACAACCTAGAATTTGCCAAAAAATGAAGTGTGTCAATGTTAAAAAATCATCCCAAAAAGGAAAGTGTGCCAATGTTAAAAAATCGGAGGTAGTACTACACCAACACCAGTTGCCTTATCCGGTGCAGAAAAATCTTCCAACTTGCACCCCTACGTAAGCACATGTTTTTTAAGGGCCTATAGACCTTGATCTGGGACCCTTTTAAAACCAGTGTCTATGTAAGGTCTTCCAGTAACGTGCATATTTGAATAATTCTACCATAAATCTAAAATTAGTGATAATTTTTAATAAAACTAATTATTATATTGTTATTGATCAACGATCATTGAAAACAGTTTAGTTACATTAGACTTAATTCAATGTCGTATCTAATAATATAGACAGTAAAAATGCATTCATGATTTAGTATTTTAAAGTTGCTGAGAAAAATGTCCAGCAATGATTATTTGACACCAATCTAATTAGTGTCAAGCATAATTAACATATTGCAGGGACAAGATCGGTCTGTACTATTACAGATTAGATATCCAGTAAAAATTCTAATATCGCCCTCAGGATATGAACTTGCTTCCCTCGAAAATCATAACCAATTAACAGAGAGAAGCGTATCAATTATCATATCACTGTACCAATTAGGAATCTTCTACAACTGTAACACCAATTGATCCAAAACACAATTTGTGAGACCTTAAAAACACGAATCAAAGAATCTAGATATATTTTACAAAATGTGAAAGTTTCATCAATTATTTTGAAGAAAAAAAACCTTAATATGTTTTACATGTGTTATGATGCAATTTTGAAGCTACGTCTAGTTGCTTCCATAATATTTTGTTCCGAATATCCTATATTGCCGTGTGATTAGAAATAAAATATTGGGGAAGTATTAGAAAAGGTGGGCTGTGTCCTTGAGCAGATTGAGGGAGGGGGTGGTGCTTTGACACCACCTCAACTCTGATACAGAAGAAGGTAGATTCAAATATTTTATCTGAAGCACCCGTCAAATATATGTGAAAGAATTAGCCACCACTCGATGAAGTGTTGCCTTCTAATTTAAAATTAGAGATGAGAACGTATGAATTTGTACATTGAATCTTTAAAATTATCGAACCAGAGGAAGATGGAGAACAAAGTTACAGACCTTCCGTGTTTAATTTGGGGTGGAAGACGAAGCTTCCTAAGAGCATATACAGTAAGAGTTTTAGAGTGGTTTCAATTAGAAACTGAAACCAAACTGAAACCAAACTGAAACCACACTAGTGAAAACCCTTCGAAAAATCCATCTTCTTTGTGCACGGCCCCGATTTGCCGTTATCTACGTAATTATATTTCGGAAGCATTTAGGACTTATAAATTGTATTTTTGAGAGGTACGGCGACGAGCTCCCAGATGACCTTGAAGACGATTGGTCCCTCAACTCATAGCACCTCGAAGAACAAGGTGACCCGGATACGTAGGTTGTTTCCCCTTGAGAATTCTTCATTGGGAAAAGGGCCTTGATCTTACCTTCCCCGAGTAGTTCTTACGCTGTTCTGTCCCGTAGCAGCTCAGCACTACGGGAGTCTTCTCAGTCAGCAAGAGTGGTACAATCTCACACGGGATGTACTGAGATAAATTAAAAAATATTATTTAGAAATATGCATTTATTTATATATATGTATATATGCAATTGTCAACAAATAAAATTTATTTTATTAATTTTTTTACCAAAGTAGGGTTTTCCCCAAAGTTCTGTTACTTGAGAGTGCAGTGGAAATGTGAGCTATCAAGAGCCATCGTATGATGGTCAATCTCGAACAAATTAACAGAATTTGTGTTGCGATGTTGTGCGGGGAACTGTATAAAAACCAACCCAAAAGTAATTAGTTGTATATAAAGTGTGAAGATTTGCTAACTAGTATATATATGTACGTTGGTGGAAGACTTGAAGAAAATGTGGATTAGACAATCATTCCCCAGCCATTAGTCCTGCATGAAAAAAGGAAATTGTTAAGCCTATAAAGTGCAAGGTTGGACGTCGTCAATGACGTCGCAGGTATATGCAGGTTCAAACCAGTGGGATGACCGACATGTACATGCGAGTTCACATAGCTTTCGGTTAAGCAGAAGACAAGAACAAAACAAAAGTGAAGTTGCAATAACATATAATTATGCTACGTCGTACTATAATCGCATAAATTGAGCTGTGTCAGACATATAAGCGACGTCGCTTATATTATAGGTTGCTACATATAACCGGAAAAGTTAATTATGATCATCATGATATTAAACAAAAACCCATTTTTCAATCAACCAAAAAATTGTATCTAAGTTTCAACTAAAGGAATGTTCACACTCGTAAAAATCAGAGACAAAACTAGATTGCCAAAAAATCAAAACACATTCACGGACCACAGATCTGACATTGTAAAGTAAGAATTCAAAAGGTTGAGTTTTAGGAGATAGGGAACAACAAACCTTTTTTCTGAGTAGAGAAAATGAGGAGAAAGCTGGAGACTGCTAGAATACCGGGAAATTTGTGAATAGATGGTTGAACTGATTTCAGGGTCCCCTTACTTATAAACATTTCGAAACGATGTCTTTTGAACCATTTTTTTGCCTCGACATATGCGCACCTAAGTTGGAGCAGGAGACATGGTGTCGACTACTAAGTGACGTCACATACTTTGTGGGCCTAACAATTTTGGCCCACCAAGCAGCCTGTAAACAGTTCTAATTCTACAAAAAATAATTTGCAACAAAAATTTGCTAATTCAAGACTGATTGCCACAATATGCCATATTTTTGTTTTGTTTTGTTACTGATACTTCTTTTCAAACTTTGTGCGTATGTTAGGTTAAATATTTAAGATTGAATAACATTAAAATAACATAACATACACAAAAATTATATAATAAATTAGATATCAAAATACATAAATAATAATCTTGTTCCAAATACGATACATCAATATGGAAGAAGTTTGACATTAAAAACTACAGGGGCGGTATGATTGATCAGCTCGAAGTAGAGTCTGTCCCCTGTCCCCTTTGCTGAGTCTCTCAGTAATCAGAAACTGCTCAAAACCCTTCGGTGTCAGGGTGTTCAACATCCCATTCCCCGAGTAATGCATACGGTTCTTCCTTCCATTGCACCTGAGCACAACAAGAAACTTCAACGACGACAGGAGCTTCATAATCTGTCTAGGGACGTACTGAATTGTAAATAAAAAATCATGTTCAGTTAATATGAAAGTAAAGTATAGAAAAATATTTTTGAAAATAAAACTAAAACGTGATAGGGATAACTTACTAGGATGGGAACTTCTGCATATTTTGCCTGCGTCAGGTTGTGGATGAAATGGGGAACGATGTTTCCAAATATAGCTCGCGGACGTTCATCGTCCAAATCGCTACAGATATGTTAATCAATGAAATATATATAAATTAAATTTTAATATTGGTAATACAAGTTAGGTAGGAAACACAATTTAAATATAAAAATTAAATCGCTCACCACAATGTGGTCGTGGCAAGAATAAACACTGCTAGACATGATTCCCGAAATTTATATTTTAAGTATTCGTTACAGTTCAACTAACATAATATGTTAATCAATTAATATATGTATGCAACATGTAAAAGCAAAAACGCACAAGGTTCAATTTAATCGAATGGTTAACTGATAAGTATGCGATGTCAAATGCTTGGTAATTTGCAGAAATTATGAGTAATTGAGGTTGTGCATCATTCGGTAAAACCAAGTTATTAACCGACATGTGTGCGACGTCGTATGCAACATGAACAACTAAAATTATGATCAAGAGATGTCGCACACTACTCTCTCTAATCAAAGTAGGAATGAGTAATAGGAGACGTCGTATTCATAAACAGAGAGACTCGAACAACAGTAGCAAAAAGGCAAACGGAGAGGACCTTAACAAAAAGTCATTTAGCCACAAGCTAAACGGCATTCTTACACCCTAGAAACTTATCGATGAACCCTAACCTGACTGTGAGCGTTTTCAATTTGGAAGATAAAATCCACCTCACCAAAATCAGATGAAATTAGACATTACCGTTTTTTATATTAAATTTAGAAGATAAGAAAAATTGAGCCATTAATTTCACTAAATTCTAATATATGGCCTACAGTTAATTATATAGTATATGATTACTAACTAGTACGCTAGGGCTAATCAGAGATTTTGTGGAAATCACGGTGGGATCATGCTGGTTTTTTATAACTATCGGGGATCTTTAACTAACAAAGGTCCCGTGAACAAATATTGGAATCCAATTTGGGCATGTCGGATTACTTTTCTATTTTTCCAAATACATCCCTCCAACAAAGTGGAAGCAGTCGCAATGAAAAACTGACCCTTATCTAATTCACCAAGTATGATAACGATTTTCCAAGTTTGTCATGCTTTGATCAATGGAACGGGACCACAATCTCCTCAAACAGTGTAAGACAAAACTTTAAGAAAACAACGTTATGACCCCTAACTTCCTCGAATGCTCGTTATAGAGGCGCAAAATGCAAAATATATGTACTCTCCGAACGAAGAATATGCGTACTGTCCAACTGAGGCGCGAACTGGGGTAATCGTCCATCATCTTCCTTAGCATTGTGTTCAAACCCTTACTATTAGCGTTATGATGAGAATGATAATTTCCACTGAATAGAATCAAATGAAATTACATCTTCCATGTCTTTTATGAAATCAAAATCTAATGAAATTTCGTCCATATTTTCTAAGAAAGTACTAGTACTAGTTCTACAGTATATTGTAGATGATAAATCATAAGCATATTTACAAGGATCATTTTGGAAGATGTGCTCGAAATCTATCTGGGGGTCATAAGACCAGTATTTCTAATAGCGATGTCATGTATAAGTTGTGGGTGACCACGGTTATTTTCAGGAATATCATAATTGAGTTTGGGACTACCAGTGAATAGTTTTCATTTTTCGAACTCAATTCCCTACAATGAATTGGGAGAAGTCTAAATACGAAAATGGAGATTTCAATTTTTTATTCCCATGTACAAGAGTATTTTGTTCCTCTTTAGCATGAACATGTCATTGGAAGGGCCCAAAATCCTAATAGCTAGTTTTGTACGACAATTTTTGAAAATTACATTTTGGCCCATATAAACGAAGTCGCATACCGAACTATCGACCGACACAAAATCGACGTTGGTTAAATGAAATTTCTAGCCAAAATTTTGAACAAAATCCCCCCCCCCCAAATGCGTCTCTTTTATATCATATTCTGCAACAAGAAGCATTCATTTGTCCTCTCCAACACATGACTTCCTACTACCCCAACTCCACACCTTCCTCTCCATTCATAGCATTTCAACTACTCAACCCAATCTACTCTCTTCTTACAAACATCAACAAGTAACCTAGGATGGAGCATCTACGGGTTCAAATTATTTTATGTAGCTTTCCTTCAATTCCATGTTCATTTAGCAATTTTATGAACATAGCTTCGATCAACATTTTTTTGCCCATTCAATAACGATTGAATATTTTCATTAAGTATATTGACTAGGTTACATGTTATATAGTATATATTGCTTGTGTTCCCAATATCAGGCCATATTTTTAAGTAGTGAGAAAAAAGGCTAGTATTAGAGTTGACTGTGGAAAATAATCAATTTTATTATGAACACAGGTTGAATGTGCGACGCCGGTCAATGCATCGTCAAGTACGAGATATGACCAAATGGTTATCGAAGTCGGATTTTTCCGGAACTGACTGGAATACATATGAATATTCAATGTCGCTTGTTGCTTGTTATTCGGACATTGCGACTTTGGTCATTTCACCTTGCGACGTCGCTGAGCATTCCATGTTAAGATTTATGTCTTATGCTCTCGGCTTTATAATTTTTACATCCATTGTTGCATGTGCATATACTGTAATAAGATAATGACAGATATTCACAACAATCTTTTATATTTTAACATATTGGTAATGTCGGTTTTTGTAAATAAAATGTGAGTACTATTGATCAACAATTTATTGTGTCATCAAACATTATATATTATAAAGATGTACGAAAAACGATGACTAACTGATTCATCTTCTACGTCGCACAATTTCACTGACAAAATGACACTAGACTGACGTCGCATGAACTGGGTTTTTTTGTTGCGACGCTGACCTCAGAAAATGCCTTCGTATTACTAACTGTTTCACGTCAATGCATGATGTCATTTTTTATGATTTGCGACACCTCTTTACATTAAAACGACGTTGATTTGGATGATGTCACAACTTTTCCTAACCCATCGTATGCCTTCATGCTAGGGTTGACGTCACATTCATGTGTATGTTGACGTCGTGTTAAACGATGCACATGTATAATCTACCATTGTCTATCAACTACCATTGACCAACGTTAGCCACAAAACCTACCGACGTACCCAAGGTAAAAGGTTGTTTTTATCTTGGTTATGACTTGAGGTAAAAATACACTTTTTACTTCAGCTACATTTACCTCGGTTTTTTCATGGCTGAAAACCGAGGTAAAAATGCCTGTAAAACCAAGGTGATATGTTCTGTTTCTTTTAGTGTTCATATATTCCAGCTAACTTAAAATAAGAATAAAATCTTCTTAGCAAAATACATTTAATTAAATTCCAGACAGCGAACAATCATCTACTCCCTTTGTCCCTTTATTTGTGTCGTATTACACTATTCATCAGTAAAGTTGATACAATTTGCATTGAAAAAATCTATAAACGTATGAATGTTAAATTTATCGTACGATATATTGATAGATTCACCGTAACTTATATTTTTAGAATATCTAATTTTTATAATATATTGTTAGAGTCCGTCTCTTGAAAGACGGTCTTTTCATAAGTCATGGAAAACCCAAGGTTTAAAGTGTAAATTAGAAGAAATTAAGATAAAATTTTTGGGTTGTATGAACCGGATTATAAAATTTATAACTA
>JAULKM010168941.1:0-15837 GCA_032355605.1 Rubia tinctorum | reverse complement strand
TCCACCTTAACCAACACATCCTCGACAATCCCTTTGGGATATGCACTAGAACGATCAGCTAATTGGATAACCACCCCAATTTTATGCAATGTACCTAACTTGAGGCACTAATACAAAGAATAAGGAATAAAATAACATTTATGGATCCGCCCAGATCAAGCATGGCCTTTTAAAAATTGGTGTTTCCTATCATGCAAGGGATGGTAAACATACCGGGGTCGCCACACTTATGTGGTAACTCCCTCTTGCACAATGTGGAAACATGTTCACTATTTCCTTTTTTTAGCTTATTCTGGGCCCGTTTCTTTCTATTCACAGTACATAAATCTTTAAGAAACTTTGCATAACTAGGAATTTGTTCAATGGCATTTAAGAGTGGGATATTTACCTCACATCTACGAAAGACTTCGTAGATTTCCTTGTTGTTGTCTTTCTTCTTCTTCTCCTTCAAAGCCTCCGGAAATGGTGGTTCCGGTTCATAAGGAGGCAATTCCACCATCTTCGCCTTCTTGTGAGGTGGGGATGATGGTGTGGAAATGGGCATTGACGCTTTAATGGTAATTTCCCCTTCTTTATCCTTTCCTTTCCTCACTCTTTCTTTGGTGATTCTCTTGGCTTATTCATCAATTTCTTTTTCCAACACTTCAACCACCACGGGAGTAATTTCAACACTTTCATCACCTTGGGATTCACCAACCTCCTTACTACTTCTCAAAGTTATAGCATTTGCATTTTTTAGAGGGTTGAGCTCCGGTTGAGATGGAAGTTCTCTCGAGTCTCTAGCCTCCATCCGGCTTAAGATATGAGCCATTTGGCTCATTTACGTCTCTAGGTTCTTGATGTTAGAGTCAATTTTCTCTTGGTATTACTCAGTTTTGCTTGCACACATTGTCAATTTCCAGAGAGCTTGCATGATTTCCTCTTTTGATATTCCCAAGCTTTCTTCTCTATACCCTTGGCTCCCATGCCACCCCATGGAACTCACTTATTCTTCATAGTAGACTTGAAAATTCGGACATGAATCCGTGGAATGTGGAGAATAGCAAATCTTCCAAGACTTAACATGAGGTTTTGCTTCCGATTTAGTCATCAATGCTTTCCCCATAGAAGTGAGATTGGACACTTAGTCTTCAAGTTTTCCATGGTGGTTGGGGTCGTTCCTCCTCAAATCAACCCTTGAGCTAAAGTTTCTTGATTCTTCGGCTAGCTCTTTATAAAGATCCATAGATTCTCCCGAGGATTTCATTCCAAGCGAGCCACCACATGCTCCCCTCACTAGCCGTTGGTCTTGATCAAGAAGATCATTGTAGAAGTAGTAGACTAGATCACCATCCAAATAGCCATGGTATGGACAACTTGCGAGAAGCTTCTTGAATCTCTCCCAATAGTCGTAGAAGGATTCCTCATGCCATTGGATGATGTTACTAATGTCCTTCTTCAAAGCGGCGGACTTTGAGGCCGAGAAATACTTGGATAGAATTTTTTTCTTCAACTCAATCCAAGAAGTAATTTTTTTTGTAATTTTTTCGTGTCATGATAAGGAAATAGAAACCCTTTCATTGTAGGAAAGGGTATAAATTATAGTTACATTATAGAATTAGTTTCCTTGTAGGTTAGGTTAGATAGTAATTTCCTTATAGACTTTACAATCCAATTCCTGTTAAACTTTGGTTTGTTATAGCACTATACATTGTAACCTTCATCATTGATGAGATGTGTCATTGACAGTATATCAATGCACCATAATAAAGTCCTACATATTTTATCATGGTATTAGAGCCTATAAATTCGAATACCTAAACCTTAAATAAATCCGCTGCAGTCTTCCATTAGAGTCATCGTCGCCGCCAAGCCGCGCGTTACACTACACGCGCCGCCACCGTCATCGACTGCCCTGCTGGTTGCTGTTTTCTGATTGCCTCTACCTCCTCAACGATTTCCATGATCCATACAACTCCGATATGTCAGCGAGTGACGTCCAAGCATCACCCCCCTACTCCACGCGCTGCCACCGGATTTCCACGCGCCGCAGTGCATCTGCTTACCTGATTTTCCACACCACTGCCACTTCCTGGTTGCCGCCGATCTACATAATTTGCTGCCATGTCTGATCTCACCTCTGGTTCCGGTCCTGGTATTGCTGAGCAAGCCAGCATCATCGCTAAATCTGAGGCTAACAAGCTATAGAATTTCAATGTCACCGATGTGATTGTACATTTACTCAAACAATTGCAATTACCATCTGGCTCTGGGGAATCTGTACCTTCTAGTCGATCTATGAACTCTCCTTACTAACTTGGTAACTCTGAAGGCCCCATTTTTCCAATCTGACCCGTCACACTGAAAGGTGAAGAAAATTATATTGAATGGTTTACTGCAATTTGTATCGCTATGCTTCCCAACAAGAAATTTTATTTTATTGATGGAACTATTACTAAACCCCTGGATAATCATCCTGATGCAGATGATTCTCCTGAAGTTAATGCTACCCTTGTGTGTTAGATCTTACGGACTCTAGATCCACCACTACCGCTACAGAAGTTGAATCTCATTCTACGGTTATTTGTTTGTTTAAAAAAAATACTAACGATTGCAAATTTCATAATATTATTCGCAAGTTGGGCATTCTTGATCATCATGCTCCAACTTGAGAGAGTGATAAAGAAATAGAAACCCTTTTCTTGTAGGAAAGGTTATAAATGGTAGTTACCTTATAGAATTAGTTTCCTTGTAAGTTAGGTTAGATAGTACTTTCCTCATAGACTTTGTAATCCTATTCCTATTAAAATTTGGTTTATTATAGCAATATATATTATAACCTTCATCATTGATGAGATGTTAAATTGATGTGATATCAATTCACCATAAAAAAGTCTTGTATATTTCAGGGCAAAATACAAAAATAACCCTATTATTTTTCAAAAGTGCAAATATAACCCTGTAAAATCTAAAAGTGCAATTCTAAACCTATGTTATTCATCAAATGTGCCGATATAACCTTTTCACACTATTCCTGGGTTGACTTGGTATTTTCCAGCATTGACCTAACTTAAAAAGAATAAAATACCCCTAGTCTTAAAAATAAAAACTTAATGACAAAAATGCCCCTAGAATTATTCTTCATCATCTTCAAAACCACCACTTCTCCATTGTTCTCTGCCACCAACGATGACCGAAATCTAGAGTTTCACTGTCTCACCACCTCCACTGCCTCACCACTTTCACACCTTCACTGATCACTACCTCCAGCACCATCCTTGCTCCTTCGCTCAACCATCACAGCCCCGCTCTGCTACCACTCAATATTATAACCATCCCCTCTCCCAGCCAACCCGCTACCCCAACAACCAACACCCAAAATTATAACCCTCACCCCTCCCAACCACTCACCACCTCCACCCAAACCCGTACCTCCGCTACCGTCCGACAGCTGAAGAAATAAAATACCAAACACCAAACCCATATCCAGAAGCATGATTTGCATTCTGGGGGTTGCCTTTGGTCATTGGCTCTAATTAACGCAGGGGGCGAAACACTACCGGCGGTTCATCGAGGCAGCGGAAAGGGCAGTGGAAGAGCAGAGGCAGTGTATGGCCAGATTTTTATTGTCACGGCCGTACGAGCTTAGGTGTTGGTGCTTTATATTGACGAAAAGGTTGTCGGCAGAAAGGTTGGTGCTTATGGGTGGAAAGGTGGTGGTGTTTCATTTTTATATCGGCGGAAAGGGGTTTAATAAGGGTAAGAGTCAGGCCCAACAGAAGGGGACAAATGGTTCAACCAACAATTCCTTATCATAAACTAACAAGGAATTAGCAAAACGAAAAGCTAACAAAAATGAAGAACTAGATATGAGTGAAGTGAAGAAACAGAGGAAAGATTAGGTTTTGCCGATGGAGGAAGGAGCAACGGCTCCAAGAAGATGGGATTGGGAAAAATTAGGTTTTCTGAATGGGGTAGCGTAATATAGTCTTTTCTATATATTTTTTATTTTGAATTTTTTCAATAGGGATATAATAATCAATTTACATAATTCCGGCCAAATTTAGGTTCCGAGAGTTAGATTGGTACTTTCGACCAAATAATAGAGTTAGAATTGCACTTTCAAATTTTACAGGGTTAGATTGACACTTTCAACCAAAACATAGGGATATTTTAGCACTTAACTCTATATTTTATCATGTCATATTCAGTTTTAATAACCTTGGACCAAATAGGAGGCATTGGCCTTTTTCTTAGTTTGGTCAGTTTCGATGATTATGTTAAGATCTCCATCACCCTCTAGCATGTCTTGTGCAACCACACCAATGAAGTTTGTGGCTGGTGGTATCAAGCAATGACAATTAGGATTTCACTAACTTTGGTTAGTGCTCACTTTCCTTATCTTCAAAGCTTACTCTGAATATTCATCATAAAATTCATTGCTCGTTATTTACCATTATTTTATGGTGATGTGGGCTGATTTGATCGTAAATTAGCCTGAACATTTGCAGAAAGGGGGCTGAGGTGTGTACAGGTGAAGTCTGTGGCTAGTGCACGTGTTGTGCTTGATGAAATGTCAACGTGAATGGTTCTTGTTTTTTTTAATTTTTTAAGACTCTTAATTTGGATTAAAATATCAAAGCCGGATTGAGTATGATGGGGGTAGAATGTTAGTTGTGCAATGTGCAATCTATCTTTCTAATATTAGCTTGGACATAGTTTTCAAGAGGTTGTGATTGTAAACTTATTCCTATTCATATGAAAAATTCTGTACTTGCTCTTTATTTCTCATAGACTTACATTTAACTAATAGGTCTCTTTCCGACCTTACTTGATTATATATGTTGTATAATGCAGGAACCTGAGAGCCTCAAGAGGGTAAACTTTGAACAATGGGATTCGCTGACCGCAAAGTTCGTTGGAGCTTCAAATCTGTCTTTCTTGTTATTGTCACTACCTCAAATAATACTCAATGCTCATAACCTTTTGGCAGGGAATAAAGCTGCACTGTTTTCTATTCTGTGTCTGGTACGCAACATTTGCTTCAACCGGAGAGAGTTTGTTCTATATCCTTCATGTAATGATATTAAATTAGAAAATTTATAAACTAACCTTGCAATGTATTACAGGAGATGTTCACTGGATTACTTGGAAATCTATCTTTGTTATCATACTTTATAATGAAGTGGGAGTTGTATCCATATGCATTGTAATCAAACAACTGGCCGTGGCAGGAGCGATGCCTTTTCCTCATTCTGTTGCCACCTTTGTAGTTATTTTCTCGATACTTGTTTTGAATTTCATGAAATACTTTTATTTGCTGAACCCTTCAATATGGCGTGTACGGGAAGATTTCATTACCGTTGCCGACCTCTCTGCACTTCCGCAAGTCATGCATCTCTATGTGAGCTATCAACTATTTTGACAAGCACTTTGTCTTTATGAGGAATTTTATAGGTCATGTGGTCTAACTTCACTCCTTTTGTGCCCAACAATATTATACAGAGCTTACAACTTATGTTATTACCATGGTAGTTGTTTCATTATGTTATTAAGGTATTGACTTCTTGTTTTCTCTTTAGCCATTGCTGCAGCTTACAGTTTGGCCCATCCTTTAGGAGCTTTGCGTTGAGATCTATAGAGCTAACTCTGTCTTAACATCCCTTTGCTTTATGATTCTGTAGAACTTGTGACTTGCTTCCTTAAGAAGCCATTCGTTCCTGGCTTCATCGAATTCCTTAGTAATCGACTTCAGTAGATATGAAGTATCTGCTGTACCGGGGGTTCCATTGTCTTATTCCTTAAGAAGCTTTAGCTGGCTCTCGAGCATATCGACATTTGAAGGACACTGTTTCTCTCTAACTTTAGGTCTAATATTGTATTGATATAGTTCTTAGTTAATGGTCGATACTCATACCATTAGAGAAAAACTCTTGCACTACTATCTTGATCTTTTAGGAACACTCTGGAGAGCAAGAAGACTAGCTCATTTTGCTAACCAATGTACTTAAGCACTAACCGAAGTAGTTGCACCAACTATGGAGGATGTTAATAGAACCTTGAGGGAACTTATGGCTCCAAACCTAGAGAGTCAACCACTTTGCATCATCTTACTCCTTGTTCCAGAAAATGTCACTTGTGAGCTGAAATTCGGGATGTTTCATTGTCTACCAAATTTCCAAGGGATGAGTGGGGAGGTTGCAAACAAGCACTTGTCCGAATTCCAACTTGTGAGCATGAACATGAAGCCAAACGGAGTTTCGGAGGATAATTTCAATCTTAGGGCGTTCCCTTTCTCATTGAAAGATGCGGCCAAAGTTTGGTTGTGCTACCTTCCCTTGAAAGGAATACATCATGGATAGACATAAAAGCAGAAGTTCTTGGAGAACTTCTTTCCTTCATTCAAGTCGTCGGGTTTGAAGAATGAGCTAAGAAACATCTCCAAATTTTGGGTGAATCTTTTTATGAATATTGGGAGAGGTTCAAGAGGTTTCTAGCTAGTTGCCCCTACCACTCTTACAAAAAAGGAGATCTTGTGTACTATTTCTTCGATGGTTTGTTCGTTGAAGACATGAGGATGTTTAATGCCACTTGAAAATGGTTGATTGCCAACAAGAGCCCAAAATATTCCATGGCACTATTTGAAGACATGGCTAATGGGACGAGACAATTCGGTGTGAGCGAAAGGGTAAAGGTGTAAGAGATTTCAAATCCGGAAACCCCCAAACATGAAGATCAAGTTCAAGCTTTAGCTTCAAGGATGAAAGAGACAATGAAGGGGAGGGTGCACCAATTCAAAGCTTGTGGGGTGTGTTCATTAGAATGTCCCACCAATGCTTGCCCTAAAATCCAAGATGAAGAGTTTGAGGAGGCTAAAGCCATTGGTTATCAAGGAGGGAAAGTACAAGGTTTCCAAGGTAATAGAGGCTACTAAGGTGGTCAAGGTTTCCAAAGGGGACAAGGTAATGAAAAAAAGTATGATCCATACTCCAAGACTTACAATCCCGGGTGAAGAGACCATCCAAACATTAGATGGAGAGATGATCAACCCAGTGCATTGAACCCTCAAGGTTTGTATCAACCGAATTGTCAAGGAGGACAACCCAAATTCCAAGGAAATCAAGGGCACAATTGGGCGCCACAACAACCCTACCCAATGGATAAAGGGTCTTCTAATCCTCGAGAAGGAAGACGAAAGTTGGAGCACGAGAAGCTTATGAATTCTATAACAAACATGGCCCGATTGGAAGCTATGGATTTTGGGAAACTTCCATCACAACCGGAGTTAAACCCCCGGTCTCATAATGCTAGTGCCATAACCTTGAGGAGTGGAAAGGAGATCAAAGACCTTGAGAAAATTGTGAAGGTCGGGAGGGAGACAGAAGATGAGCTAGTGGTGAAGGAAAAAGTGGTCAATGAGGTGGCCACCCAACCATCTGAGAAGCATGAAATCGAGAATATCCTTCCACCCCCACATTTTTCGGCATCTTTGCAGGACAAGAATCACAAAGAGGAGAACAAAGCACTTTTTGAAGTTTTCAGCAAGTGTGAGGTAAATATTCCTCTCTTTGATGTCATTTACCAAGTACCTAGGTTTGCTAAATTCCTTAAGGAATTATGTACCCTTGGAGAAATAAAACTTTGAAAATTGGTGAAAAGATAAAAATTGGTGGTCAAGTGTCGTTCCTTTTTGAAACCAAACTCCCCCCTAAATGTGATGATCCTGGAATGTTTACCATTAATTGCATCATTTTTGGTAATAATTTCCAAAATTCCATGCTAGATCTAGGAGCATCAATCAATGCGATTCCATACTCCTTATATGAATCCCTAGATCTTGGAAAATCGCATGAAACTGGGGTACTGATCTAATTGGCCGATCGTTCTAATGCTTACCCTCGGGGAATTGTGGAAGATGTTTCGGTTAAGGTTGATAAATTTATTTTCCCGACCGATTTCTATGTTCTTGATATGGAGAATGACAAATGTGCCACCCTATTCTTGTTAGTGCGGCCATTTTTGAAAAAATCTAGAACTAAAATCAATGTGTACAATGGATGTTTAACCATGAAGTATAATGGGGAAATTGTGAAGTTCAACATCTATGATTCCATGAAATTTCCTAGAGATGGTCATTCTCGCCACTATTGATATTGTTGATATTGTTGATGATTATGTGCAAGGTGTGTTTTTGATTGATGGCATGGATTATTTGAAAGTCACTTTAGAAAATAGTCTTGATGTAAATGAAATTCATGATTATTCTTTGAGGATAAATTTGCTTGAGACTATTGAAAAGCTTAATTTTACTGATAAGCTATCTTTGAACCCCCTTCTTGATGTTCCCAATGCACCTTGAGATGTGGGAATCCCCACATCTCTTGAAAAGGCACCCCTGGTAGAATTGAAGCCACCACCCGAGAATTTGAAATATGTGTTCATTGGTGAGGGAGAAACTTTACCCATGATATTGTCAAGTAAACTTACCAACGAACAAGAGGGGAGGTTGATGGAGGTGGTGAGAAGTAATGAGGAGGCAATTGGGTGGACCATTGCCGATATCAAAGGAATTAGCCCTTCCACTTGCATGAATTATATCTTGTTAGATGATGGGGCTAAACCGGTGAGGCAGCCCAACGTTAGCTTAATCCACCGATGATGGAGGTAGTAAAGATTGAGATCTTTAAATTGCTCCAAGCTAGAATGACTTACTCCATCTCCGATGGCAAGTGGGTGAGCCCCACCGAAGTTGTGCCTACGAAAAGTGGTGTGACCGTGATAGAGAACCAAGAGGGAGAATTGGTACCCACCCGTGTGCAAAATTGGTAGAGAGTGTGTATTTATTACCGTAGGTTGAATGCGGTAACTAGGAAAGCCCATTTCCCCATACCATTTATTGATCAGATGCTTGAGAGGCTTGCCGAGAGAGATTTTTATTGTTTCCTAGATCGGTATTCCGAGTACTTTCACATGCCCTTTTGGCACTTTTTCGTATAGGAACATGCCTTTCGGTCTATGAAATGCTCTTGGAACATTCCAAAGGTGCATGGTTAGCATATTTTTGGATTTTGTTGAACACTTTATAGAGGTTATTATTGACGATTTCACCGTTCACGGAGGTTTTTTTATAGTTGTTTAAACCATGTATCGTTAGTGATCCAGAGGTGCATTGAAAATAATCTCGTATTAAACTCCAAAAAATGCCACTTCATGGTGGAAAGGGGCATTGTATGAGGTCATGTGGTCTCTTCCAAAAGTCCTGAGGTAGACAAAGCTAAGGTTCACATGATCCAATCCCTACCATACCCCTCGAGTGTTAGAGATGTTAGGTTCTTCCTAGGTTATGCAGGTTTTTACCGGCGTTTCATTAAGGACTTTTTTAAGATTGTCTTCCCTTTGTGCAAGTTGTTACAAAAACAGGCGGATTTTGTGGTTGACATAGAATGCAAAAGATCCTTTGACACTTTAAAGGAAATGATTGTTTCCGCCCCCATTATCCAACACCCTAATTGGGACCTCCCTCTTGAGATTATGTGTGATGTTATTGACTATGCCATTGGTGCGGTCCTAGGTCAAACAGTAGGGATAATCCCTCATGCTATATACTATGCCTCGATAACTCTTAATGATGCACAACACAATTACTACACCACAGAGAAAGATTTATTTGCAGCAGTATGCGTTCTTGAGAAATTTAGGGCGTACCTACTTGGTATAAAGGTCATTGTCTTCAAGGACCATGCGGCTCTTCGCCACTTAATGACCAAGAAGGAAGCCAAGCCTAGGTTCATTAGACGGATACTCTTCTTGAGTGACTTTAATTTAGAGGTGAGAGACTAAATGGGGAGTGAAAATGTAGTGGCCAACAACCTAAGTCGATTGACATCGATTTGTGAGTTGGATAATTCTATTAAGAAGCCTATGAGGGAGACCATTCGGGAAGAATTTCCCGATGAATATTTATTTGCGATTGGAGAGGCCCACCCTTGGTATGCTGATCTAGTTAATTTTCTTGTCTCCCGCCAATTTCTGCCAAATTTCTCTAAGTCCCAAAGGGATAGGTTGAAAAGTGAGGCTAAGTACTACGTGTGGGACGATCCATATTTATGGAAGCATTGCCCTGATCAAATAATCTGGAGATGTGTCCCAGAGAGTGAAGTAGGTTCAATTCTAAATATGTGTCACTCTCTTGCTTGTGGTGGAATTTCGGTGCCAAAAAAACCGCTTAGAAGGTTTTAGAAAGCGGTCTCTAATGGCCTCACATGATTAAACACTCCTATAGGTTTTGTCAATCTTGTGAAAAGTGTCAAACAACGGGAAACATTTCCAAAAGAAATGAAATGCCACAAACAAGTATCTTGTATTGTGAGATTTTTTATGTACGGGGGATTGACTTCATGGGACCCTTCCCAAATTCTTTTGGTTGCACATATATTCTGCTTTCCGTAGATTATGTATCCAAGTGGGACGAAGCAAAGGACACTAGGACCAATGATTCAAAAGTGGTGGCGGAGTTCTTGAAAGCGAACATTTTTTCCCGGTTCGGACTTCCCCAACATGTGATTAGTGACCGAGGAAACCACTTTTACAATCGTACAATCGAGGCTTCCATGAAGAAGTATGGGGTAACCCATAACACTTCCATGACCTATCACCCACAATCAAATGGACAAGCCTAGGTCTCCAATCAAGAGATTAAATCAATCCTTTAGAAAACAATTAATCTGAATAGGAAGGATTGGAGCATTCAACTATATAATGCCCTGTGGGAGTATAGAACGGCCCATAAGACCCCTATTGAAATGTCTCCATATCGGTTGGTTTTTGGTAAATCGTGTCACTTACCGATTGAGCTTGAACACAAGGAATATTTGGCCGTAAAAAGCTTCAATATGAATTTAGATGAAGCTGGTGTGCACCAAAAGATTTAATTGCAAGAGCTTGAGGAGATTCGAAATGACTCCTATTAGAACTCCAAAATTTAAATGGAGAAAACCAAGGCCAAACATGATAGTTTAATCAATAGAAAGGATTTTGACGTTGGTCAAAAAGTCCTTCTATTCCAATCACGCCTTCGGTTATTTTCGGGTAAATTGCGGTCAAAATAGATCGGGCCTTTTGTGGTGGTGAAAATTTTCACGCATGGGGCAATGGAAATTATGAGTGGGGAGACTTCCAAAGTCTTCAAAGTGATTTCCACCATTTGAAGACTTACTATGAGAGTTTCCATCCGGAACTAGTCAAGAAAAGACTTCTCAACAACTCGGTTACTGAGTAGTGACTTTGGTGTGAATACGTCGTGCCGACGACGTTAAATAAACCTGGTTTTGATCATCCAGATGCTATTGATGCAATTCCATTGATGCAGCTTCATTTTTTGGAAGCTTTGTGAATACGTCATGCCAATGACGCTAAATAAACTCGATTTTGATCATCCAGGTGCTATAGATACAATTTCGTTGATGTAGCTTCATTTTTTGGAAGTTTTGTGAATACGTCATACCAACGATGCTAAATATACTTGGTTGTGTTCATCCACAATATTCCGTCGATGCAATGATTTTTTTATTATTTAAGAATGAGCTTTATTGCTTTGTCTCATTTAGAACATTATGAAAAAAATTATTGTGATTTTGGAGCAATATTATTGTGGCCTGCAGCACAGGTACAAAAAAATCTAAAGGAAAGGCCGTATTTGGCCCGCTTCCACCCCCTTTTTCATTTGGTCTCCAGCCCATTTTTCTTCCAATTCTTCCCCTTCTCTCCATTTTCTCCTCTAATTTCTCTTTCTCCTTTTCTCTCTAATTTCCTCCACCACCAACAACCTTCCTCCACCACAACTCACCGGAATCCGCCTCCTACCACCTCCTCTGACCAAAATAGACCCCTATCTACATTTTCCTTTCACTCTTTCATATCACTAACATTCAAAATCCATCTTCTAAAAATTTGATTTAAAAACTCAAGAACCCTAAAAATTGGGGGCTCTTGAATTTTTGGTCAAATTCAACCTCTTTTGCACACATTTATTTTCATTGGTGTTCTACTCACTCTCCCATCACTTTCACGGTAACATTTCTCAATTTCTTAGTGAATTTGAAGAATTTTGTTAATGGGTGTTCTTTAGATTTTGGCTAATGCTATAGTTTGGGATGGTGCAACAGCATGTGTGATATGATATTGAAGTTTTGGGTGTTTTTTTAATGTTGGTGAGCTAGTAGCATTGTGAGGATGAATATTTTGATGATTGATGTTCGTGCACTTATTGTGACATTTTGCTACACTTTTGTGACACTTTGTAAACATTTGTGATACTTTCTGAAATTCGTGGCATAGTGTATATTTGTTCACTTTTGGAGTGTAATCTGGCAGCTTGATACCTTATGGCTCCGACGAAAAGGGGTCGAACTGGAGCTAGTTTGTCCCGAGATGTTGCTAGTTCATCCTGACCTGATGCAGATAACCACATAGGGTTCACCGAAATTAGAGGTAACTATGCTCTATGGTGGAGAAACTTGGTGGCTCCTGACAGAACAATCCTTTCAACAAAATTTGCCCACCCAACCACTTTGGAGGACAAATTGGGATTGTGGCAACCTATTCAACAATTGTTTAGGAAGGTTGGCTTTGAAAATTTTCTGTACCAGAGAGCTTTGACCTACATCAGATTCACACTTGAATTCCTTGCCACAATCAAGAAAGAAGTACGGCCGGATGGAAAATACATATCATTTCGCCTAAATGATTAGCCATATCACTTGAGTTATAAGGATTTTGCTGAGATTTTTTTGCTGAGAGCTTGGGACGGGGGTTATTGATTTTGCCAGTGCCCCTGGTTTCAGTGAGACTACCTTTTGCCCAACAATCACCAAGAGAGCAAGAGGCAGTACTGACAAGACCTCTATCATCATCCATCCTGCTTTGTGCATTGCTCATCGCTTACTGGCCATCGAAGTATTGTGTCAAGGAGAACTCACACAGTGTTCCAGCATCTTTGGGAAAATTCTCTAGGTGATGACACCAACAGGACAAGGCCATCCGGATTGGGTAGATTTTTTGATCAACAGTTACATTAAGTTTTTCAAACGTGGACAAGGGAAAAATCAGTATGGGAGGTATGGTGATCCTCATAGCCTACGACTTAGTGATAAAGCCGTCGGGCACGGTCGAGTCTGTTTCAGGCCGCTATGACTGCCACCTAGACATAGACAGGTTACTCCACTAGAAGATGTTGCATGATGGTTGCTATGGTGAGAATGACTATATTTGGATGTACGGGGTGCAAAATCCTATCATGTTTATGACGCTTCCCCAGCCGTATAGGGCGGCAATTACTTAGTATACAACGATTAATGATCTTTCCTTACTGCCACACCCTGAGTACAGCTCAAACTTTTGGGATGCACTACAGGAGAGGAACCGCAATTTGTGATACCCGCCACCTGGGTCAGTTCCACCTACCCATGGGGACCTCCATCATATTGTCCACAAGGAGCAGCAGGATATGCCAGATTTGAAGCAGCAGGTGGCCCATATCTAGCACCAGACTGACATGGCGCTTGCCCAGATTACCCAATTGCAGGGTGCTGTTGGCCAATTTCAGCAGGGTGTCCATTAGCAATTCTAGTCGATCCATCAGCGCCTGGATCAGTCCATGACAGAGATGGAGATAGCACACCAAAGGTTCGCTGGAATTGAGGAGGGGATTGATACTATTATATCCTTGATGCGTTCCCCTCAGATGATGAACCCTTCAGTTGACCCAGAGTTTTGTCGCGCTCGCAGGCAGGCGAAACAACCTCAAAGGCAAACTCGACGCCAGGGAGAAGCTGTACCCTCGTGGTCCTAGTTGTAAGTAGTTTCCTACTTTCCTTTATTCTACAGTTGTGCTTTAATTGTTAATTTGCATTGGGGACAATTCTAGATTTTAAATGTGGGGTAGGGGAATTAGTTAATATCATTACTAGCAGTTCTTGATATGATATTACTTGTTTTTTCCAAGGAGGTATTTTTGAATAAAGAATTATTTAATAATAAGCCCGCTAAGTTGAAAAACCGAGAGGGCAACTTAGGAAAAATTTGGGGAGCCCGGATAGGTCGTAAACCCAAAAGGGCGACCTATGAAAAACAAGAGGCTTAAATTGTGCGGAAAAAGTGAGGTGTGAGGTAAAAATGATGGGAAGCGAGGATGAAAACCCGAAAGGCCTCCTAGGCAAAATGAGAGAAAATGAGAGAAATTGAGAGAAACGAAAAAATTGAAGTCTCATTTTGCCACTTTGGGAACTTTTGGGTAGATTTAACTTCTGTTTACTTTAGTTTTGGATGATGATCACCTTACATGGATGCAATATTTTTTTTGGGAATTTTGTTGGGTAGATTTTTATTTTTTTAGTCACAAATATGGGGATGAATTGTCTCTCGTGTTTAGGATTAAAAGGATTCTCAAGGGAAAGGTTTTGAATATGTTACGGGGTAAAAATCTAGGAATCATCTTAGACCTTGATATAGGGTGTTTGATGTGCTCAATTTATATCTTATTTTTAACACATTCAAAATCAAATTTTGTAATAAATTAGGGACTGAATTGAAAGAAATTGACATTTTATCAATTAAGGGGCTAGGATGAATTCATGTGTTTTACATTCTAATTCTTTAATTTATGAAGTGTTTTAGATCTTGTTAAAGTGGTCGGGTTTGGAGTAGATCAAGTGTTAAAGAAAAATGAAAAAAACTAGAAGATAAGAAGAAGAAGGCGGAAAAGAGGCGGCAACTTCATTGCGGCCCGCAATCCTTTTTAACAGAGGTGCATTACTGGACAGAGGCAGCTTTGCGGGTCACAGACCTGCCTTGCGGCCCGCAGAGACGACCTGGGCTGAACCATGTAATCCAAATTTTAGCCTCTTCTTTCATTCAACTTTTATCTTATCAGAATTTTCTCTCCCAAAACCCTAAAAACACATTTATTCCTTCATCATTTCTCCTATGTTTACCATGGATTTTTGTGCTTTTGTTATGGGTTTAGCTAATCTAGGCTAAATATACACTTGAGAGCAATTGGTAAGCATTTCTAGTATGAATTTGTGAGATTTAATTTCCCCTATTTTGTGCTTTGTTTATCAAGTATATTTTGTGCTTTCCTATGTAGTTAATGCATGATTTATAATAGGATGATCAACTAGTACATGATTGTGGGTCAATCATTTGATATGTTTTTGGTCAAACCCAGGATACTTCTACTTTTTGTCGATGTGATTATCGTTAGTTGTCGTTAGGTTATAATTAGGTGTGAAAAATAATTATGATTATTGTTTGATGAAATTACTGAGATTTGAGTTGGATTCGAATGGATTTGACTAATTATCAATGTGGCTCACTAATAACGATTAGTATGAACGTCGATCCTCGTAGTCATTATTAGTAGATATATTTGTGATATCCCGACATTTCTCGCTTGTACGATATTGTGTTAGTTGTATTGGTTCTCCATGTGTATTTCTATTCTCGGGGAAGTCTATGACTTCGATCGTCTAGGGTGACCCAAGGATAAGGATTATTGTGTGGCGCCGATCGCCCACTCTAACTACAACCGAGGAGAGGCGATAACTATCTTCACCCGAAAGGTGTTGATAAGTTATCCAAAATATGTGATTAATGCATAAAATATAGGATGATTAGTCGATGATCAAAGAATAACTAGAAATGTAAACCAATTGCCCCCAACAATCGTTATAATCTTTATTCCATCTTTTGTACTAGTGTGATCGTATTTGCATTGTTGTCCATAATTGTTTGTTAATTTAGTAGTTTAAATTAAGCGTAGTGTTTTCCAAAACCAAAACCCCCCACTTTGTTACCACA
>JAULKM010168930.1:0-15837 GCA_032355605.1 Rubia tinctorum | reverse complement strand
TGGAGTCTTCGATGTCTTCAAATCTTCAACAATTGCCCCGTCTCACGGAATTCTTATTAAAAGTGACAAAAGCAATAAAGTCGCTCTCAACTCTAATAATAGAAATTCATGGCAAAATAGAGTCTTCAAAGCCTAAGAGTCCACCAAAATGAGTATAAAAAGATCCCAAAATCACCATATAAAATGGACGCATCACAGGAGTAGAAATATCCCAGTCAAAGTTGGAGGCAAAGTTCTCTAGGTTTCGTATGGACATCGTGGTATGGGAGATGTCCCTCCTCCAACAAGGACGGGTACAAAATCCTAAACCCTTGCCATTGTTTGTTGATATTTAATTTTTTTTTCTTTTAAACAAACGCATCCATGTTCGAATTACGGTGAACTATTTTCTGGACTTGGAAGTGGGGGCCACTTTGATCTGATCCATTGGTTAAACTAAATGGTAAACCTCTTGAAACAGCGTAGATGATTTATAAGTGTACATGTTGCTCAACCCCTAGAAATTATAAAATGTCCTTGTAATTCAAATAGCTTGATATATTAGAGCGGGAAGCTAATGAAGCATGAGATGCGCTAGATTGTGAAACAGAGCGCGAGGAGGATGAGAACGGGGAGAACGGGGCAGATTCTAGGGATGTAGAAAAAAATTAGGTTCGGTCAGTGTAGCAAGGCCATTTGTGGTTGTCCTTTAAAAATAAACTATCTGATGTATCTTGCCTACAACCTATTCAGCCCATTTAGTGAAAAATTATATGATGTTTGTTGACGTTCCTGTGTTTCTAATAGAACATCAAAATTTGTATTATGGAGGGCAGACGAATGGTAAGGCAGAGGACGGTAGACGAATGATGAAGTGGGGAACGATGAACCAACAACATGGTAGAGGAAGGTGGAGTGGCGGCGGGCGAAGGTTGAGCGGCAACGTGCGACCAGTGAGCAGCAGCGACGACGAACAATGAGCAGTGGCAATGGCCTATGGGTGGAGGAGTGGCGGCTAATGTGTGGAGATTTAGGAGGTGTGTGTGTTTTGTTATTGGAGATGGAGAAGGAGAAGGAGAAGGCTTCTTGTGATAATATACTAGAGTTTAGGTTAGTAGTATTTGGGTTTAGGGCTTAGGGTTTAGGTATTTTGGGTTGCTTTGTTAGTTAGTTTATGAATATATTTTAAAAAAGGAAAAATGAAAGGATTATTTTTTTTAAAATGAAAAATAGAAATTTTCATTTAACTACTTGATATTAAATTTTATTTAACTAATTTAATATTGATCTATTTTAATATTAATTTTATGGATTTAATAAAATAAACATTATTATCTTTATGATAAAATAACAAATGATTTGATGTCATAATGTTTTTTATATATCTATTATATGTGATAATGTTTAAGACAATTTTCATATAATAATATGTAATACTGATGATGTTACATATTATTAGTGTTTATATATGAAAAATATAGTAAATGTTTGACCGTTAATTAGTTAATGTCAAACATTTCATTAGGGTTTATATATGGAAAATCAAGTATGGGTTGACCGTTGATGAGTTAAATTCAAACCATTTTATCAATTTTTATATATGGAAAGTCAAATAAGGTTAACTGTTAATTAATTAAGATCAAACCTTGTCATTGGTGTTTATGTGTGGAAAGTCTATTAGGGGTTGAATGTTAACTAGTTAAGCTAAACCCTTAGTTATTAATGTTTATACGTGGAAAGTCAAGTAAGGGGTTGACCGTTGATTATTTAACTTCTAAATATTTCATTAGTGTTTATATATGGAATGTCAAGCAAGCGTTGACGTTGATTAGTTAAGTTCTAACAATTTCATTAGTGTTTATATATGTAAAGTCAAGTAAGGGTTGATCGTTGATTTCTCAAGGTAAAACCTTTTCATTAGTATTTATGTATGGAAAGTCAAGTAAGAATTGACCATTTATTAGTTAAGTTATAACCATTTCATTTGTGTTTATATATGGAATCTGAAGTAAGGGTTGATCGTTGATTACTCAAGGTCAACCTTTTTCATTAGTGTTTATGTATAGAAAGTAAAATAAGGGTTGATCGTTGATTAATTGAGGTCAAATCTTAGTTATTAGTGTGTATTTTGGTAAAGTCAATTAAGAGTAAATCGTTGATTAGTCAAGATCACGCATTTTTATTAGTATGGAAAGTCAAATAAGAGTTGACCATTTATTAGTTAAGGTCAAACCTTAGTTATTAGTGTTTATGTATGAAAGATCAAGTAAGGGTTGACTGTTGATTAGTTAAAATCAAACCATTTTATTTGTGTTTATTTATGGAAAGTCAAATAAGTGTTGACTGTTGATTAACTAAAGTCAAGGTCAAATCTCCGATCATTATTTTTATGTATGAAAGGTCATTTAAGAGTTTGCTGATATTTAATTAAGGTAAAAAATTTATATGTAGAAAGTCAAGTCTTATTATATTCACCTATTTAATTAATGTACTTTTCTTCGGCAATTATGCTTCCTAAGAAATATTTAACATCAATTTTCTTATCTACCTTACTTTTTTTTTTAAATCCATTTCATCGTAGCAAACATCAATTTGTGTTTGGCTGTTGGCCTTCCTCATAAATATTTAAAATCCATTCTCATATTTACCTTCTTTTCTTAAAGCATTTCATCCTCATCTCTTAATGAATATATCCTTCTAATCACTAAATTGGTACATATCACCTTCCTCGCAAATATTTATCTGTCATACCCACAGTGTATCAGAAATAATGAGATATTTCTTAACTAAATTTAGAATGCTGACTAAAGTTTAACCTTTAAATCATGTTTAATACCATATATAATAGCTAGATAACACTCGTGCAATGCACGACTTAAAATAAATATGTGTGTGTATATATTATTAATATAAATGTGAATTGGGCCTAGTGGTAATCCACACTCTCTATAACTGAGAGGTACATGGTTCAAAACACACTCCCATAAAAAAATTGTGAATATTAGAGCAATTTCTTGTTGGGGATTACCTAGCGTCATAGGACGGTGTCGATGGTCCCCGTTGTGGTTTCCCTACCTGTAGGCGGTCGATGATGGTTAGATCATGGTGGTTCCAGTTTCGATGGCGGCGGTTCAATGTTGGTGCAGCGTTTGAGTGGTCTCAGGAGGGCGTCCCTAGGTATTTAAATGGATGAAGTTTCATGCTCCACTGAGATTCAGTAAATTTAATGGTAGTGTTTCCAAGTTAAGTCCTAGAATATGATGTTTATATGT
Organism: Rubia tinctorum; assembly: GCA_032355605.1. Lineage (NCBI taxonomy): Eukaryota > Viridiplantae > Streptophyta > Magnoliopsida > Gentianales > Rubiaceae > Rubia > Rubia tinctorum. The sequence continues at coordinate 12,586 of JAULKM010168930.1, read as the reverse complement.
AATTTTCATGCTTGTTTGTAATTTTTTTTAAAAATAATAATATATTTTTTTTTAAAAAAATTAAAATATAAATTTTAAACTACATTTTTTGATTTTTTGAAAGATTTTATTGCCGTATTTTTAACTATGACTTTATGTTTATATTTTCAAATGAAATAAAAAATGTAACGTTCGAGCCATATGTGATCAAAGTCAAATATCAATAAATAAGCTTTATTTTTCACCGAATATGATCAAAGATTTATAAAATGGGCCTAAGTATGGCCCATGTCTGCGATATGAACGTGTGATGTCGGTCCCAAAAACAACCAATGTGTAAAAGCAATAAATTCGTGTGACGTTGGTCATTCATGTCTACAAGAGAGTCATTTAATGTCGTTCACAATACAACTAACATCGGTAAGAGAGAAAAGCATGCGACTTCGGTCATGTCTGCGAGAGGGACGTGCGACGTCGATCACAAAATCAACCGATGTTGGTAAGTAAGAAAGGTGTGCGATGTCGGTCATTCATGTCTGTGATAGGGACGTGTGGCGTCGATCACAAAAATAACCGATGTCGATAAGCGAGAAAGGGGTGCGACGTCGGTCATTTTATATTTTTTACCTTGATTTTTTAACCGAAATAAATAATACTTTTTACTTCATTTTAAAAAAAAAATATCTGAGTTAGAATAACTTTTTACTTCAGTTATTTGACCGAAACCAAAAAACCCAGGTAAAAGGGGAACTAATAGGCTATTTTTCTTGTAGTGATATAATATCATTTACATGGTACAAGATATGAATTATGTTAGTGATTTTGCTCCCACTACTTTTAATAATTAATTATCCCTTCCTAGTATAGTATAATTATAATGCTATAATTTCAATGATTTAAGACACTTCTATAATTTAATCAAAATTCTCAGAAAAGACTTGTGGAGCGGTCACAAATGGTGCCACTTAAAATTGTTAGCATCCTTAGATAGAATTTCATGGTCATTTATATGAAGTCGTTCTTAAATTAATTATTATATTTAATAATTTAAACAACTTTTAGAATTTCTTCAAAATTCTCAAGAAAGCCTTGTGGAAGGGTCACAAATGGTTCCACTTAAAATCGTCAACTTCCTTCGACAGAAGTTTTTAGCCATTTACTAAAAGTCTTTCTTAAATTATTTATTGAATAGATTTAAAACTTCTAGAATTTCCACGGAAAATTCAAAGAAAAGACATGTGGAGGGTCTCAAAGGTCCACTTTAATCTCCAGCTCTCTTAAACAAAAGTTTTTGGTCTACTTGGAAGTCGTCATTTAAATTATTTATTTAAAATAATAATAATTTAATTATCATTTAATATAATAATTTATTTATTATGACAAAAGATTTATTTTTACTAGTTACTTTTTAGATATTACTAGTGAGCCATGATCCTTGCAAATTATTTTAACCTTGAGAATTCTCAACAAATAAAAATAAATTAACAAGGTAGATCTTACATCAATTACAACAATTGTAACCACTGGATAATTAGGTTACTAACTATTAGTATGCACTTTAAGTGACTCCAAATTTTTTGCCTCAAAACAAGTGACCTTGAGGATTTCCACATTAAAAGAAACATGACCTTTTACCTCGATTCTACATGACCTGTTACCTTTGTTTTTAGTCCCAAAAAACTGAGGTAAATACTCCCGTAGTAAAAAGTGATTTTTTTATCTCGGTTTATAACCGAGGTAAAAAAGTATCTTTTACCTTGATTTTGGACCGACATCGGCAAGTATTGTGACTGACATTGGTCCAAGTAAGAAGGCCGACGATAGGAGACATAGCTGCGACTCCTTGTAGGTTGATGTTGGCATGCATAAGGACCAATATTGGTCATAGGCAGACGATAGGATAGGATTGCTGCAAATTTGTACAAGCTGACGTCGCGGATAAATAAGAACCAAGTCAAAAATAATAGTATACAACATTGCATACTCCAGGGCACCCACATCGTGTGCTTGCTGTTGTGGAAGGATAAAGAATACGATGTCGTTTTGAATGGCCGACATCGCAAAAAAAAACCGACACCGATTTATGCAACGTCAGTAAGGTGTCACCTCTTCACCGGTTTGTGCAACGTCGCAAATTAATTGTGGAGGCATAGGTTCTTGTACAATATTGTAATATTTAATATTTGATGACACAAAAAATTGTTTGTCGATAGCCGTTACATATTTTTAATCTTCCATAACTTGTGAAATGGTTAAACACTATACAGAAATCAATTGTTCAATTAATGTGGGAAAGAATGACATGTTAAACAACCCACATAACTTGAACCTATATTACCAATACACATTAGAATATGTTAAAATACATCAGGTTTATATGATTGAAATATTAATTTTATTGAACCTCCATTGTCTACGTTGCACAACATTAACATTGTCAGAGGGACTAGGGAAATGACAAGTTTGTCCATCTACATGCTGAAAGTCCATCGATAACTCTCTTTTTCCTATAACAACTAAAACACATGAAATAAAATTTATGTTGGAATTGGGCAGTCCCCAAATGAAATACACATAATATAGTCATACGTAGACGCCATTAATCTCAACATGGAAAAATTAACTGATTTGCTTTAAAGAGACGTCGCATGCATGAGCGGCCCAAGTCGCAAAGTCCGACTGACAAGCAACATTGAACATTCATAGATATTTCAATCATTTCCTAGTCCTATGCGACTTCGGTCAATGTTTGGTACCATATCGTATGGGACGATTAACTATGACCGACGTCGCACATTCAAACTGTGTTCATATGAAGATGTAATTATTGTCCACAATCAACCCTAATCTTAGTTTTTTTTTCTCAATGCTTAGAAACATGGCATTATCTTGGAAACACTAAAAATATACACTATATAACATGTAACACAATCATCATACTTCATGAAAATATTCAATCATTGATCAATGAGAAAAAAAACACATAGAAGGTAGAGTAACAAAATTTCTAAATGAACATGAAAGAGATGGAAAACCACCTCAATTAATTTGAACCCGAAGATGCTCCATCCTCAGATACTTGTTTATTTTTTAGAGAAGCAATGTGATTGAACCCTTTAGTGTTTGTAAAGGTGTGAATGGAAAGGATGGTGAGGAGTTGGGTTTGGAGGAAGTGTGTTGGAGATGGGAAATGGGTGTTGGTGCTGAATATTATTGACAAGAAAAAGAGTTGGGGGAAATTTTGGTTCCAAATTTTTCGTTCCCGATGGAAATTTTTGGTCGACCAACGTCGGTAGTGGGTCGGTTTGAGGTTCGTTCTATGCGACACATTTTCAACGTGGTACATAAGAGCCATAGTCTAAATTTTGAAAAGTGATGCAAAATACTCCATGTTATGATTGTGGCCCCTTCCGTTGACCTTTTTATGCTCAAATTGGAACAACATTGTCCTGAAAATGTGAATAACAAAATATTATCTCCAATTTTTCACTTCGACTTCTCTCACTTTCTTAGAAGGACCTAAGTGCAAAAGTTAAAAAGTTCACCGGTTGTCCCAAACTCGATTACGATCATCCTGAAAAGAAAATTTGTCATCCATAGTTGAACTTATAATAACGGAGGGTAAGAAACAAACTGGTCTTATTGCACATAGACTTCCACATTCTTCTGAATGACCCTTGTATACTTATAAATAATCATCTACAATTTACTCTAGACCATGTACTGGCGCTTTCTGAAATTTGATGGACATAATTTTATTATCTTTTTATTTCATAAAAAACCAAGAATATGAATTTTCATTTGATTCTAAGTGGTGGAAATGATCGTTCTCATAACACTTATCGTAAGGGTATCAATGGAATACTAATAAAAATGACAGACGATTACCCCAGTCCACGTCCCTTTTAGACAATACACATAATCTCCATATCAAAAAAAATTCCTTATGTTTGGGTGCAGATTTTTGAAGTGTAGTGAACATGCAAGGAAGTTTGGGTTATAGAGTAATTTTTGCAAAGTTTCGTCATTACAGCCTGTGAATATTTTGGGCCCGTTCCATTGACCCGTGCATGAACGAATAAGAACATCATGTTCGTGACTTGGTGAATTAGATAAAAGTATCTACAATTTTGCATTTCGACTTCTCTCAATTTGTTAGAGGGGCCTAATTGTAAAAATTAAAAATACACCGGCAGCCCCAAAATCGATTTCAATCATCCCGGAAGGGATCTTTGCCATCTCCAGTAGAACTTATAATCCCCAAAAGTTATAAATAAATTGCCATGATCCCACAGAGACTTCCAAAAGATCTCGATTAGCCCTTGAATACTTATAAGTAATCATCTACAATTTACTCTAGACCACGTACTAGCAATTAAAATTTTTGATGGACAGAATTTCATTATATTTTGATTCATTAAAAAGAAAAAATATGTAATTTTGTGTGGTTCTATGTTTTGGAAATTATCATTCTAATAACGCTCATTGTAAGGGTATTAATAGAATACTAATAAAATTGATGGACAAATATCCTGGTTCGTTGATGCCTAAATCAAAAAAACATGAATGTGACAATGTGATTTTGATAATTGGTATCTCTAATTTTTCATTTCGACCTCTCCCATCTTCTTGGAGGGACTTGAGTGTAAAAAACTTAAAAGTTCATCGGTTCTGCTAAAATCAATTACGGTCAAACCGAACGTTAATAAAGTTGATGAAAATTTATAAATTTTAATTAGTATTTTCTAATATACTAATAACCGTTATTAAGGTCAATTATATTCATTTTGGTCAAACGTGGGCCCATTTGCTATCATGTGGATTGAAATGGCGAGGCCCACTTTCAGTTTAGCAGACGTTGGTCACACATCGGTTGAATGTCGATAAAATCTATTGACTTACGACATTGCACATGCCGAGGAAAAATTCACAAGCGATAAGTAAATTCGTTTTGATCAAACACAGGCTCATTTGTTATGCTAGTGAGTTGAAATGATGAGGCCTATTTTCAGTTAGCCAACGTTGGTCGTACGTCGGTCATATGTTGGTAAGATCAACTAACGTGTCATGTCGCACATGCCGACGTGGAATTCATAAGGATTCCAAATGACTATATATATGGAATTTACCTCATAAATCACTTCAAACATTTAACTTCCCTCGAATTTCAATACTCCCCAACCCCTCTTCTAAAAGGTATGGTATCTAAATTCTTTAGATTACTTTCATTTTTATATTTTCCCTTAAAATTGTTGTGAATATGGTGTGTAAATGTGTCCTTTGTTTTCTATTTTGAAGTTCCTGTGGATTTGGGATCTAGGGTGTACAAATTTTGGTTATATGTTCTCCCCTGATATGGTGGCCCATTTTTTTTGTTTAGAACCTTTCTTTTCTTTGGTTTTATGGTGTTATTAATGTATCTACTAGGTTTGAATGTGACATCGCTGGCTCTTCAATCCACATTCTTTTAGAGCGATCAGCGTATGACGTGACTCATTCATATTTTGTGTTGTTTTTCAGTTATGAGACATCGCACCCTTCTCGGTTAACCAATCGATTTTACCGATGGTTGTGTGACATTGCTTGTACATGTCGGGCATGCTATTATTTTGGACCGACATGTATGTGCGACGCTTATCCAACTTAAAATATTAATTGAACATATTTCTATTGAACCATTTTCATCTATCATTATATATATCATCTGTGACAATATTAATTTCAGGAATCATGATTATCAATGAAGGTTCGAATAGTTGTTCCCCAATTGAGGTGAGCGATTTTTCATTTAGATTCTTGCTTAAATTCCTTTTATTTGATTACTTATATTCTAATTTAATTTTTAATAATTTCATTGACCAATGCACATTCGTAGTGATTCGAATGAGGACCATTCATTAACTTCATTCAGCAATATCATTCCACACTTCGTTAGCACTCTGACCCAGAAAAACTTTGGTTCAATTCCTATTTTGATAAGTCCTACCTGTTACACATGTATTTTATTTTCAATTAACTTTTATTTTCTATATTACTTTCATCTATACTAACTGTGGTTTTCTGTTTATAATTTAGTACGTCCCAATCCAGATCGTGGAACTCCTACCAAATGTCAAGATGCCTGGTGTCTTGAGGTTCAACGGAAGGGAGTATCACATGAACTACTCGGGGAACAGGAGGCTCTAAACCCAGACCCCAAAGGGGTTTAGCGAGTTTCTTGATGCAGTGGAACTGAAGGTTGGTGACACGCTCTACTTCGAACTGTTATATGGTTTTGGGTTAATAGTGTTCAGTTTCATCATTCTTCCCCCAGATTTTAGTTTTACTGCTTAGAATTTATAAAAATTAAAACAAATTCATTCGAATTTGGAACATTTATTTTTATCTATTTTTAATTTTAATATATAATCTATTTGTTGATTTTTTTAAAGTCATTGAATCCTTAAAATTTAATCTAACATATAAAAAAATTAATATTATGATCATTCACAAACTAGAAAAAACTTGTGTGTAATGAATAATTTGTTTCAATCATTCTGAAACAAGAAAATATGTGTTTTGACAATTAAAAAAAATTGAACTGTTGACCGACTATTTCCCTAGGTGGGGGACACCAAATACACTATCAAAAAATATATTTTTGCAGTAATATACAATTTACTGGTGTGAATAAATTTGAATTGTTGACCGACTATTGCCCTTCGCGCTCATTTGTTATGCTTGCGGGCTGATTTTGTTAGGCCCATATAAATGTGCAACGTCGCGCATGGGTCAATTTCTTCTTTCCTAAACTGACATAGGTGCGACATCGCTGCCTGCGAGACGGACATCACAAGAGTCCAAAACGAAGTCGTTCCGCAACAACTATAAATATAATAGTTCCTCACAATCAATTCAAGCTTATGTTCCCATGTTTTCCACAAATTCCAATAGTCCCACACCCTCTCTTCTCTTCTCTCTTGTCAAATGTATGGTTTTTCTACTCTTCTAACACCTACATTTTTGTAATTGTTACTTTACATTGTTCAATCTATGGTTTGTGAATGTGTTGTGTTTTTTGGTTTTCTAGTTTTTACTCAGATTTTTTAGAGATTGAAATTCCTTGAATGTAAACCTGGGTACTATGTTTTGGTATGTTTTTGGACATTTTCGTTTAATTTTCCATTGTTAAAGCATAATTTTTTGGGTTTTTGTGTTTTTTCTTTAGCTGCCTCAAATGAATGCAACGTCGGAACCCTGTCGGTTACATGTCGATTGATTAAAATTGTGTGCAACATCGTATATTCTTATTTTCATTATATGTTCTGCTGGCACCTATGTCGGTTTAACCATCGGTAAAATTGATTTGTTACCGATGTTGCATACAAGCATTTAATTTTACTTTATAATTGTATATGCGACCTCATTTCTGTGTCGGTCAAGTGTTTGGTTATGTGGACTATAGAGAGACGTCAGTGATACATGTCAACCAAACCAATGCTTCAGACCGACATGTACCTGAGACGCATGGCCGACGTCGCACCTTTCATTTTATGAGGCCAGTTTGCACTTAACATTTTCATTTTTGGTTCAGAACTAATGGTTGATGAAGGATTGTCAAGTTGCCCCTTTTTTCAGGTCTTTTTACATATATTAATACATCTTCACACTTTATCACAATTAATATATTTTTTTTGTTTTCATATAATTCTCCGCACAATGGAACAACAAAGAGCCTCTTGTGTTAGACCATGAACAACATGAAATGGCTGCTAATAGCCCACATTTCCACTGCAGTCTAAAACAGCAAAACTCCGGGACAAACCCAACTTTGGTAAAGCATTTTAAATTAATATTAAAGAGGGTATTGAATGCTAATGTACTGCCTAATTGGACTTTTACATTCCCCTAAATTAACGGTAATGTGGGATATTGAGAGGAAAGAGAAAACCCAAAATGGGGAAAAGCACCATTATCCTTCTTGGAGTACCGAATCTTATACAACCTTGGCTTTCTTTTGTCCTTCTTCTCTATCATCGTCAAATTCTTCATTGTTGTTTGTTGTGGTTTTGCCTCTTATTCCACCATTTTCAATTGTAACATAACAAAATTCACCTTTTTAAAATTTAAAATAATACTTTCACTTTTTCCAAAGTCAATCTATTTCAACTTTAACCTCTAAAAGTTCTATCAAGTACATAACTGCAACATCGGTAGCCCATCGTATCACATGTCGATGAAAATGACATATAATGCAATTTTGGCATTCCTTTTTAAACAACATATGTGACGTCGCACACTATTCGATAATATCATTTACTTCATTTTTTAACTTTTAACTTTTGTTAATATAATAACCAAGGTAACAAACATATTAATTACCTCGGTAATTTTTTAACCGAGGTAAAATATATTATTATTTATTGCAAAAATAAAAATAAACAAGGTAGAAGAAATTTTTTACTTTGATTATTTGACTTAAACCAAAAATAATTGGGTAAAAGTGGCGAAGTAATAGATTATTTTTACTCTGGTGCCAACAAATGAAATTTTTTGTTAAGTCTTAACCCATTATTCATAACTCAAATTTCATAAGTTCAGACATATTATAAATTGAATGAACTTGAGGATACCCAACAAATCAATTCACATGCTATGATAACAAAAGAAAACTAAGGTCTTGTTTTCTAGAGCTTATTAGATTGCAGTTCAATTTAGATCAGATCATATCAGTATATTTTTATTTATTTCAAATCAGTTCAGTATATTTATATTATTTTAGTTTAGTATATTTATATTTATTTTAGTTCTGTATATTTTAACGTATTTCAGTTCAGTAACTACAATCAATAAATGAAAGTAAAATATTAAGATAATTATTAATATTGAAAAATAAAATATTATAAGTCCATATTAAAAATGAGAACAAAACTAAACAAATTTAGATATGTAAATTTTTATTGTGATATGAAAGTTCATGTTATCAAGAGTTAATCTGCACTTCAGTTTATCTGAGTTCAGTTCAATTTAGTTCATTAAGTCAGTTCAACATGAATGTTTATAGTGAAATTTAACTTAATTTAGTCATATTGTTACTATTTTTTAATACACTTACTTTTAATTTAGTTCAGATCAATGCACTTCAGTTCAGTTCAGATCAATTGAGTTCAATGTAGTTCAATTTATATTAGTTCTTTTGATAAATGTTTGTGTTTTAAATTATTATTTTTAAAGATAAACCCAACCAGTAGGGGTTGTTTATTAGGTACCCCAGACCTTAAAAGAGTTGTAAGTACAAGATTAGGTTCAAAACTAGATGAGCCTCAAAAAGTTCTAAAACTATGCTGATTTCTAATTCTATGGTTTTGATATTTTGTCACGAAGGAAATTGTTGGTAGTGTTTCCAAAAATTTAGGAACACTTGTAGATCAGATGGTTTTAGTTTGTTAGGTTAAAACATGGAACTTGAGATTACTTTTTTTTGCGTTCGGATATAATTTGTGAAGTGATGGAGATGCCAAGACGACTACCACCATAAATGAAAAATATTCCACGACTTGATCAAACATTCAAGGTTATGTTCATGATCCTCTAAGTGATAATCCTGGACCGATGACAAGGTCAAGAGTGAAGCTTAGAGATGCATCATTGAATGTTTTGATTGATCAACTTCATGATGAAGAACTCAAGACTAAATTGGCTAGGGCTTGGATTAATTATTTAACCTTATTGATTAATTGAAGACAATGTGAAGAACACTATACTCTTTTTTCCCACCTGGTCTTTAACGAGGTAGTGTGATCTTTGTAAACTATTGTAACACTATTTTGTTTCAGTCCATAGCTTGGTCATATAGGCTTATGAAGAGCTATTATTTTTTATCCAGTCCATTAAGGTTTCAAAAATATGGAATTTTATTCTGATTAGAATTAGATTCGGTAAGATTAGATAAGGTAATTTTCTTCAAGGTTACTTGGAGAATAATTCAAGGGAAATACCTTTTATTTTTAGAAGATTTGGTTAGATATGGTTTTAACTTCTTAAACCTGCCATAAGTCGATTTAGTTTCCATTTGTGATTAGGGTTTATGGCCAAAATCTACCCTATAAATAAGGGGGGTTGGCCGAGTCTATTCTTCACCTTTTATAAATCGTATATTTGGATTTTTTGAGTTATGCTCATTGCTTGCGAGCATCTTCATTTTTTTTAATCCTGCTGGTTAATTAAGTATCAATACCATTCGATTTGTGAACTAATCCTACGGGCTAGTTAGCTTCATAAATTTTGAATTGACGAGATCCCGAGGGTTAATCTTGGATCCATTTGTACGAAATACTAGGTTTTAGTGAGATCCATTGTTTCGTCAAAGGTCTAAAATTACGCAATCCAAAGTATTCGAAAGGAGATTCATATCAGTTGGTATCAAAGCAAAGTAAAAGATCCATGTGGACAAAAAAATTCAGGGGTTTTCAGTTACTGCATTTATTTATTTTTTGAAATTTTCTTCATAAGTTTATAAACTCTTCGTGTCATATTTTAACTGTGTTTGTTTGATCTTTCTTAGTAGGAGGATTGAATCTAGAGTCGAAGAACATCGAAGGATCCGAGAGTTAGAATACTTCGATATTACTATCTGCCTTCACCTTCATCAATCGAGTTAGGAGGACGTCGAAGGGTCTGAGCGCTAACAAGTATTATCCGCCTTCACCTCCCCGGTTAGTTTCCTAGTTTTTATGTAGCTTATACAGTTTATGTGCTTTCGATATTTTTCTTCCACTCTTCTGGAGAATTATTGCATGCTCATAATCCTATTTGTTTTCTTTATCGTTCTTTGATTCCGTAATCTTGAATTTTTCTTTGATTCTTGATTGAACCTTATACAAAAAAATAGAATCTTTTGTGTCTTTCCTAATATAGTGTCATATTATTGATCCTTACGATCTCGAATACCTCAAAGTTCATTTAAATCGAGAGGATGTTGTCACAGATATCTTATTCCAAGTTGTGTATAGGCGATATTTGTTCCAAAATATATTGAAAAATAAAAATCACGGGCATCAGATTTTGGGTTTTGTAACCGGAAATTAGGGTTTGAAATCAGAAATTTGGGGCTGATTTGCAATTTTCAAAAAATTGGGGGTTGTTTTGCAATTTTTAAAAAATTGGGAATTGTATACAGTTGGAATTACTTGTGGAGTAAGAATCTGATTTTGAATGATTTATTTTGAGTAAGATTTGAATTTATAGCTGAAAAAGAATGAAGAAAAGAAGGAAATCCGATTTGAAAAAGGAAAAGGAAACAAAATCCTAATCGGAAGAGGAAAAGAGAATTATAATTGAATTTTGGGGCGGGATTTTAGCAGAAAATTTAACTTGGGCAGAAAGTAAGTGCTTAAAATCCTTCTCAAGGAAGGATTAGGGTTGGGATAGCTCATCCAAATTGGTTTTGGAAAAGTTAATTCAATTTTCAGAACTTATTTGTCGCCTACATAAAGCATTCTTGTTTTGATCATACTTTCTTCATTACAGCTATGATTCGTGCCATTAAAATTGCATTTTGTTACTTATTATTTGCAAAATTTGGAATTCTAGATTGTAGAGCCAAATTTTGATTTTATATATTTTAAATTTCGAAATAAGATCTGTAATACTATTCTCCTATATTGCTTTGAATTTGCAGTTGATCGATTGCCCTTATATTAGCCTTCGCCTTCTGAGTTGTGAGTGTTATAAACTTGATGAGCAACCTTATTAAACAAAGTTAAGGGGGAGGTGGGAGGGCGTCGTCGTGCCTCTCAAAGATAGTATTTATATGTTATAATTGCGGCTAAGTACTAGAAAGTAGATAGTAGCAAGTTGGGGTCGTCCACAAGGAAAAAGGGTTTTATCGAGTGTTAAACGTAGTTAAAAAGCACACAAAAAAGTCACTCTACGTGTGTGGTAACAAAGTGGAGGGTTTTGGTTTTGGAAAACACTACACTGAATTTAAACTACTAAATTAACAAATAATTATAGAGAATGATGCAAATACGATCACACTAGTACAAAAGATGTAATAAAGATTATAACGAGTCTTGGGCGCAATTAGTTTACATTTCTAGCTATCCTTTGATCATTGACTAATCATCCTATTTTTATGCATTAATCACATATTTTGGAGAACTTATCAACACCTTTCAGGTGACGAGATTTCTCGCCTCTCCTCGGTTATAGTTAGAGCGAGCAATCGGCGCCACACAATAACCCTTACCATTGGGTCACCCTAGACGATCGGTATCATAGACTTCCCTGAGAATAGCAATACACATGGAGAACCAATACAACCAACACAATGTCCTAGAAGCGAAAAATATTTGGATAGCACAAATATATCTACTAATAACGACTACGAGGATCGGCCTTCATGATAATCATTTTTAGTGAGCCACATTGATAATTGGTCAAATTCATTCAAATTCATCTCAAATCTAAGAAATTTCATCAATCAATAATCATAATTATTTGTCACACCTAATTATAACTTAACATCAACTAACGATAATCACATCGACAAAAAGTCAAAGTATCCCGGGTTTGACCAAAAACCTAGCAAATAATTAACCCACAATCATCAACTAGTTGATCATCC
>JAULKM010168922.1:0-15838 GCA_032355605.1 Rubia tinctorum | reverse complement strand
AATAAGGAAGAGAAATATATGATCTTCTTGCATTTTGTTGAAGTTTAGCAGTTCACACCGATATAAGAATACAGTGTTTGGGACTTGGCCGCATAAAAATAACCCTATTATTTTCTGAAAGTGCCAATATAACCCTGTAAAATTTGAAAGTCCGATTCTAACCCTAAGCTTTATAGCAAATGTGCCGATATAACATTTTCGCACTATTTCGACTTTGACTTAGTATTTTCCGGCATTGACCTAACCCAAAAATACTAAAGTACCCCTAGTCTTAAAATTAAAATATAATGACAAAAATACCCTTCTTCATCTTCAAAACCACCACCACCGCTCGCTGCCGTATCGTTGCTGCCGGAATCCTCCGTCGCCACCATCGGTAGCATCTGAAGTTTCATCAATGAGATTATGGAGACGATTGAGAAAATAAGCAACTCGTGAGGCGACCTCCATTTTTCTCTGGCAACCTCCATTTTTCCCGGCAACCTTCTCGTCATTGTTGTTCTTCGTTTTCTTAGGCATTCCTGTTGCGTTGCCACTCCGCTATCACCGCTGATCGCCTTACCAAGGCCTAGCCTCTTCGCAAAGTTCCAGCTTGTTCGCAAGGTCTCCCATCGGCGTGTGTAGCTTCGCAACGTTTCCATCATGCGCGTGCGTGATATGCGCCCATCTGAACCAAGCCTTCCAATGGCTTCTAGCAAGTTGAGCAATCCGCCAGTAGCAATCGAGTTTTCGTCAGCGATTAGAGCTTTCATCCGCCGAGCCGATCTTCTTCTCCGGCAAAAGGGTCACCCTGTCCTATTTGCCTTCAGATTTGGACTCCCGCCAAGGCCCGTCCTGAAGACCATCGGCGGTGGTGGCGTCGCTCTGGTAGTGTTTGCAGAATTTGGTTCCATATGAGATCTTTAGTTCCACCTGAGATCTGGGAAGACAAATCCGAGTAATCGAAAAGGAAAACCCCAGAAAAAGAAAGCTACATAAAAAGAAAATGGGAAAATAAAATAAATTACAGGGGTATTATACCAAACTACAGAATTTTCAGGGGTAATACAGTCTTTTCTATTTTTTTTGAATTTTTAAATTTTTTTAAAACAGGGGTATAAAGTTAATTCACAGAATTCTGGTCAAATTCAGGTCCACAGGGTTAGATTGACACTTTCGATCAAATAATAGAGTTAGAATTGCATTTTCAGATTTTACAGGGTTAAATTGACATTTTCAACTAAAACATAGCGTTATTTTAACACTTAACTCTTTCATAGATTAAATCACCAACAGTCCAAGCTTAGTGCCATCATATGCCCCTAAAAGAGCCGTGTTCACCGTTAAAGTAAAAGGCAGTAGTGAATGGACCACAAATTCATGGTTATAGAAGATTACTGATTAGATGATTCGATAAGGTTCAGAATGTAGAGATGTCTCGATGGGTAAGAGTTTGCTAGGACATTGATTGAGTTTAAGGGGAGAAGAACCGGGAGTGAGGGAGAACAATGATAGAGTTTTGTGAGGGTGGGGTGGATATTTAGAAGGTCAATATATCTTTTTTTTTTCTTTTTAGATTTATGTGATTTACTAATTAGAAAAGGTCAATATATCAATAATGTTAGTAAATGCCAATATAAGTCGCAGATAATTGAAACTACATAAACAATTCTAACAATCTGATGAAAGTACCAATATAATTCTATGATAGACAATTTGGCGATGACCTTGTGTTTCTGGCTGTTGACCCCACTTAAAATGACAAAAATACTCTCGACTGAAATCTTAATTTCTAAGGATTATTTTACCCTTTTGGCACCATTGCTACTCTGCCACCACTGCGTCACCATCACTACCGCGCAGTCGCCGGTCGTCGTCGCGCCACCACCTCGCCCCACCACCTTCTTCGAACATCGCAGCTCCACCACCTTCGCAGGACACTGTCGCTCCACCACCAACCACTGTCGCTCCACCACCTGCCACTGTCAGCCACCGAGCAAAACCATCTCTCCACCACTCAATACCCAACCCAGCTCTAACGGTAGCCAACCCTAACCCCGACGCACCCAGCCCTAGTCCCAGCTTTGACTCCACCACTTAACACCAAACCTCGACCCGACGCCAGCCAACCCCCACCACCCCACCGTCGACCACCACCCGATATCTCACAATACCACATCACCACCAAGCAACACCAGCTCGCTTTGCTCAACACCCAACCCCAGCCCTGACGCCAGCCAACTCCAGCCCCAGGTTCAGCCTCGACGCCACCCAGTCATCGCTCAACACCCAATCCCAACACTGATGCCAACCAACCCCCATCACCCCACCATTGACCACCACCCACCACCACGTTATACCACAGGGCCACCGAGCAACACTCAACCCATCTCTTGTTAATAATACTTTAGTTTCTATACTTGGTTGTTTGACTACTTCTTAATATATTTACCCACTATGTTAGTGCTGTTAGTGGAGAAGAAATCTGTTAGCACCTCACCATTGACATGTCAATGAATATACACTTTCCATACTCTTTATATATGGTATCAGTATTGAATGATCCTGCACTCCTTCCTTCTTCTTCCATTTTCCCATTTTAAAGACGCCGTCTCCTCCATCCCTCCAATCCGTCGACCACCTGCACCATGGCTACCGACTTCAGGAATCTTATTCCTAACCCTTTTGAAGCATCAAAGCCTTTGGCTTGTGTTCATCTCTCTTATCCCTTCTAATTACTTCGATTGGAAGCTCCAAGTTGAGGCCCTGCTCAATGGTCATGTTCTATTCGAATTTCTGGATGGCACTCCCTTCCTCCTACCGCCACCCAGACCACCGGCAAACCTCCAGTCACGTCTCAAAATCCAACATATCATACTTGGAAGAAACAAGATATTCTTATTTATGTTGCTATCTTGGCCACTCTTTCCAATCCTGTTGCATCCCTGGTCACTCAGACTAAGACGTCCCGTGAACTTTGGGTTCTTCTCCAGCGTACCTACGCTAAGGCCTCTCGTAGGCATGTCAAACAGTTGAAGGAGCGGCTTCGCTCTACTCAGAAAGGAATTCAGTCTATCACAAATTATATGCATGCATGCTATCAAGGTCACTGCAGATATTCTTTACTTGATTGGTTATCCAGTATCAGATATCCCACCCATTTTTGTTGTATGAGTGATCATTGATAGATCAATATATGGAACCACATGTTCTTTATATTCTTCTAACAAGTCCGAACTAGGAGGAGTAAAGAAATCCTCTGAAAGAGAAGGTGAAGAAGCGTCACTCATTCTCTTACTTGTAGCTCTTGTTTTATACTTTGATTTTGAAACCCTAGTTTTGGTTATGAAGTTGCCAGAATTGAATGTACCATGTCCACCTTTCTCTGTTCTTTTTTATTGATCTCCTGTCTCTGAATCCATTGCTTGATTCTTTTCATCAGCTATGATTACGCCATTTGTGTTTTCCATAATCAACGATACAGCTTCTGCATTGCAACTGTGTCTTGAATGTAGCGTTTTCTCTCAACTTTCCAAGACCTTTTAGCTTCTCTCTTAGACTATTTAATTGAAATTCATTCTTCAGAATTACGCCTTTATCTTAGTCATAGGCTTCAGCTCATGAACTTTTAATCTTATACCAATCCCATTCCCTTGCTTCTTGTCCACACCTGGTTGGATCAATCTTCCATTTTATCTCCATGCATGCGCCTAAATTTTGGTCCAATACAAAGCCCTTGAAAATCTGAATCTTTTGGTAATCTCCAATTTTCTTTTGTGGTAACGAAAAATTTAATGATTGATGATGTAAGGCCAAGAAAACCCTTTGTTTTCCCTGTCCGATGTTTTAAAGACAAAAACCCAAGATTGGTGCTACAGTAGATTCGGGTGGAGGTAAATGGGAAAATGCGTCCTCTACAATATTTTTTAATGGTTGTCATGAAGAAACCGGATGTTCGAAATGCGGTTCTTGAATTTAAATTTATTTTCCGTCCTAATTTTGGTTATGTAGCTTTGACCCGATTTTGTTTTTTTAATTGGACACATGCAGGAACCGCATTTTCGAAATGCGGTTCTGTAATTTTGTTTTTTCCCAGTTGAGTTCGTTCCTTGCTTCTTTGACCTGAATTTTTAATTTCGGTCAAATTTCTTACATGCAAGAGGTGCATTTCCATAATGCGTTTCTTACTTTTGCCTTTGACCCGGTTTTATAGAAGATGCATTATCGAAATGCGTCTTCGGTTATCACTTTTGTTGGGTCTCCTTCTGCAGTTGGTCATTATTCCAGTTTTGGCTCTCCATTTTTTCCTTTCGCTGAGCTTTCTCTGCACAATTCCGTCCCCGTGTTTGACATTTACTGTTCTTCGACTCGATCTGGCATGCTCCTTCTTCACACCTTGATTTTTGGCCACACTATTCCGGCGGTGAGAGATAAGGTTTGGGTAATTTGTAGATTCGAGAGTTTTGTCGTTGATTGTTGATTGTTTGCTTGTTTCTTTACGCGTTTCTGGCCGATTTGCCTGTTTCGCCAGTTGTTTGATCGTCAGAGTTCTCGGGCAACGCGTGACATCACACACCACTCATACAGGTCGCGTGTGGGCTTCACGCGCCACTCGTTCCACCCGCGCGTGAACTGGATGTGGCACCCCTCTGGCCAAAGCTTGTTTCTTTTCCATTTTTGAGTCTGGTGTGAATGTTGGTGTGTATTATGATCCCCCTGTTGCTAAGAAACATTTGACCATAAAGCGGAGATGCAGTCACTCTAAATTAGTTGAATTAATCGCCAGACGGCTTGACATTAAATGTGAGGGGTTTCTTGTGAGAATCCTTTATCGTTGTCCTGGGATCATTGGTTCTTCTCTATATTACCGATGTTTTGAAGTGGAAGATGACCAGTCGATGGCGACCTTATTCGATACCGTTGATGGAATGTCCATGTCAGCGGTGGATCTTTACATTAAGCTGGAGAGGATTGAAACGAACTTCAAACAGCTGAGTGATTTTGGCCCGGGTATGTTTATGTCATTGTTGAGCAATGTCCAGAACTATACCCCATCAACTTTCCCTCTCTTTCCAACACCTGATTGATGTTAAGTTTTTAGAGAATCTCGTGTCGGTGGTGAGTCGATCCAACCGATAGCGTATGTCCAGGCAGGCTGCTCTCAGCCGTCCACAAGTGCCGGTCCACAAGGTGGATGTCATGAAGAATTCAATGTCTTCGACGATGATTATGTCGGTGAAATTGGCGAGCATTGGTCCGATGGTGGCGGTGGTGACTATGCCCTAGGCCATTTCATTGTGGATGGAGAGGATGTTGAGGTTGGGAATTTTGAAGCAGCCAGCGAAGATTGTCATTCCTTATCATCCGATTCGAATCCGGGGGATGAGGATCGCTTGCAGGTGTACACAAACAATGTTCCTACTACATTTCATCAAATGTGGAATCCTAATACTAAGGCATTCTTTAGGGATCATGGGGGTCCGGATGAAGTTGAGTATGACCCGACCGATTGTGGGAGAATACTGCCAAATTATATTCAAGCGACTGGGGAAGTTGATTTGGGAATAAGATTTCGGACTAAGCCAAAATTGGTGGAGGCAATATCTAGGTGGACTTTGAGGATGAATAGGGAACACCGGGTTATGGAGAGCAAGTCGCGTACATGGTACGCGAAATGTAGGGAAGTCATAGACGGAAGCAGAAATTATTCGTGGGTTGTTAGAGCAAGCATTAAGTCTTCCCATGGGATGTGGGAGATCACCAAATGGGTAAGCAGTCATTCTTGTATTGGTGCTGGCCGATCTAATAGGAACACAAATGTGACATCATTGATGATTGCGCACTCCATTCGATATCAGGTGGAGACCAACCCCTCTTTCCGGGTCAATGATGTTATAGAGCATATGAGGAAGGAGTTAAATGTTACCATTTCCTACAAGAAGGTGTGGTATGGTTGACAGAAGGCAATTGATTTAGCCTTTGGAACTTGGGAGGAATCCTTCGAGAGACTGCCGACGTTTATGGATGAGCTGGTCAAAGCTAATCCTATCATAGTTGTTGATTGGGCAGACGTACCTGATAGAGTGCATAGTAATGGGTCCAGGAAGTTCAAGTTCGTGTTTTGGGTATTTGGTCAGGCTATCGAAGCCTTCCGCAAATGCAGACCTGTGATAAGTGTGGATGGTACCTTTCTGAAAGGTACATACATATCCATGATGCTAGTTGCTATTGTGCATGATGCGAATGATTACGTACTGCCTATCGCATATGCTATAGTGGATGATGAGACACATGAGAGTTGGGAATAGTTCATGGTCAAGTTGCGACAACATGTGGTCGGGGTGATTCCAGGTCTATATGTGTTATATCCGACCATCATTCGGGGATCTTGAATGCCATGACAAACACGGATGGATGGATGAAGCCGATAGGGTACCACAGGTTCTGTTTGAGGCATTTTAAATCTAACTTCCTCAGTGCTGGAAATGGGAAGTTCAAAAACGCGCATATGAAGACTCTAACCAGGCAGCTTGGTAGTGCTAGATAGGAACGGAAGTGACGAGAATACAAGGAGGAGTTGGAGGAGCTCAAACCTGCTACCTGGGATTGGTTGAAAGAACATGACAGCAGTAAGTGGAGTCTCACCTTCGATGGTAACCGTCGGTGGGGTATTCTTACAACCAACATGTTGAAGAGCTACAACAATTGTTTGAGGCGGGCTAGACATTTGTCGATTACTGCTTGTATTAACGCACATTCGAACGAACAGTCGAAATGTTTGCGCAGCTGTTAACGGAAGCAACTAATTGGAGGTAAACTTAAGTCACATAACTTTTTGTACACATGCATTCAGGCTGTCAGTAAATTGTTCTATCGTGTTGTTATTTTGCAGTTCTGTTTTGCCCAGCCGAATTTGGAAGAAGTTTGAGAGGAACGACGGCTGGGGCCAGAGACATGTCTTCATCGTGTACGATCGTAATTTACAGATCTATAGATTTCAGACGAGGTGCTACGACGGCAGCGTGGGAGAACGATATTACACTGTGAAATAATCAAAAAAACAGTGCATCTGTCGAGAGTATCAAATTTTAAGATTGCCTTGTTCCCATGCGTTGGCCGTTTGTAGGAAAAAGCATGAAGATCCCATGAACCTTTGTGATCAAGCATATCACACAGCCACCTTCGTATCACAATACAGTGCCGGTTTCATGCCCGTCTGAGACCCTTCATTGTGGCAACCCGCCGTCTGGAGATTGGTCCTCGATGTTGAGAAGTTTGGCAATAGGAGACATGGCCAATTGACAGAGACAAGGATAAGGAATCAGATGGACGAGAGAGTCCCCGGTGGTCGTAAAGGTGTGCGTGGGTGGCATCCCGCATAGTGTACTGTTCGTAGTACTGTTTTCCTGTAGATGTGATGTCCTGAATATTTCTAGAAATCAATACTTATCAAAGGAAGCAACTAACTGTGTATGCACATTTTCTATGTTGTCATCTTTCACGTTTTGTTACATTACCATCTAAACTCACTGCTTTATCTATTAACGTGAATTGTTTTCCACTGCATCTATGTTTTGTCATTTTTCGCCTACGTGGTTCACTAACTGATGACGCATCTTTCTTTCTATACAGTGATACACCATGGAACATCCGAGACCGATCTACGAGGATTTTCTATAGCTACACAAGGAGCATCGGGCAAGGGCGATATACAACGATAACTTGGAGGATACAGCCTTACAGGTCAAACGTTGTGATGGGGCATGTTAGGATGTTGCGATCCCCGAGGGTGTCCTCCGTTATGTTCGTGGGGGTAGGCTTCTATGGCCTACTCGATTCAGCGTCCATCCAGGTTGACCATGCACTTATCACAACGTTGGTGGATTGCTGGAGACTCGAGACCTACACATTTCATCTTCCAGTGGGCGAGACAACTGTCACGTTGCAGGATGTGGGTGTGATCTGGGGTCTACCGATCGACGGTATGCCTGGCACAGGTCATGACAGGAGAAGGACGGTCGTTCAGTGGCAGACCACATGCACCAATTTCCTGGGGGCAACACCCCCCTCCGATGCCATCAAGAGAGGTCGTATAAAAGCCTCTTGGTTGGGTGACGTGTTGCACACTCCACTTCATCTTCATGCCACGAACGTTGATTGTCAGCAACATGCGAGAGTATTCATTCTACTCTTGCTTGGTGGAATGTTGATGTCCGACACTTTGGGGTATCATATCCCTCTCATGTACTTGTCGCAGATCATGGACTTAGATGTTGCTCATCAATATTGTTGGGGTAGTGCCATTCTGGCAAATTTGTACAGGAGCTTATGTGACGCCGCAATTCCCCCTACAAATTCCATATCCGGGTCAGTTGTCCTCCTACATGTAACAGTTACTTCAACAACTCCTTAATGTTTTGCATTTACCTACACAATGTTGACGTTGAATTTTCATCACTTTTGTCCTGCTAGTTGTGGGCGTGGGGGAGAATATCGAGCATTCGTTCCGCCGGACGACTTCCACTAACCAACACTCTGAGTGTTGTTGGTTTCAGGTTAGTATGAAGTAACAAAAAGCTAAGTATTCTCAACCTTTCCCTAACTAATGAAAACTAACGATCTTCACTCTTTCCTGCGTAGGTGGAGAGCTAGGTATGACTGTTCGCGATCACCGATGCATGTGTTGAAACTGTACCGTGATCAGCTAACAGCTCTCGACGACATCCAGGTACACAATAGTTTGGCATCCCTTATACCTAAACTTAAAATTTTAATTAAATTTGGATTGTTTAAGAAATGTTTTTCCCTGCAGTTCATTTGGCAGTCATACCTTGAACATCTTCTGCAGCATCTGCCGTCATATTGTACAGCCGGTAAGAATAACTGGATGCTGACTGTCGACCTCATTTGCTGGCACATGGTCGAGGGTCATCATGTCCACCTCGTGCTCAGGAAGTTCGGCTACATCCAACCAATACTTGTGCAACTGGTACCAAAAGAGATACATAAACAACTACATTCAAGAGACCGTCGGGAAAGGTCGAACGTGGACTGGCGAATTGTACTGAATGCACATGTTCAGGCGTGGGAGCAGCGGGCAGCCTACGTAGCCCCGATCCTCGGTGTAGCAGATCCATATACACCGGATCGGGAATACATTGAGTGGTACCTCCGCAGCACTGTGACAATGATTGACCGCCCGAGAAGGCCCCCAACGATTACAGAAGGGTTTCATGGGGATGGGGCAACCATGGAGTACATGGTATTTATTATTTTTGTCCGATAACATTTAATTAAAACCGCACATTTTCGCATTTCATTTTATCTAACATGTTAATCTCATTTTATGCAGATGCAGGTTATGTCCAGAATGCGCCTAAGGTCCGAGATTAATCTGGATGCATGTCCCTCACCTTACGCATAGGTTATCCAGGACTTACATGAAGATGCCAAACATCTCCTAGAATGTGCACATGAGCCTTCCAGGGTGCGTTACTATCAGCCACATGTGCACCCCAATGGACCACCCCCTGGTGTGAGGTACAATGAAATCAGAAGCCATCGCCCGACTCCTCCTGCAAGACAGGGTGATCGAAGACGGCGCTTCACATGACCTACTCCAGACACAGATTTCTCTTAGGTCGGACCTTCACATGCTAGTCCGGCATACGAAGGCCCATCAGATGTTGGACCATCTAACTGCAACGCTTCACAAGTTCCTTCTACTTCATAGCTTACTCCATCTAGCAGCCAGGCACATCTGTCTATACCTACTCCGGTCCATATAGGTAGCGGTCCTCCACTTCAACATCATTTCAATGTCAGGGTTGGAGATGACATCGAGGAGGATTTCACGGAGGGCTTCCAACATGAAGACTTAGCAGCATCCACTCCTGCGCATGTACGAAGACGCACAACCAGGACCACACGTCCGTCTCCATGTGGAACCGGTGGAAAACTTTGCGGCAGACGCCATTAGTACATTCGAGACTGCAGTTCAACTAACATTGCATTTCTTTCTTTCGCAAAGTAACTTAGCATTCAATATAGCCACTTCTCTATTTCTTACAGTAAACATAATCATTAACGCACAGTAGACTATTTTCAAATGCAAAATGTAACAGGCAATTCAAAGGAAAAAAAATTCAACATTATTCAAGACATGCTTAATCGTTCAATCAAATGAAAATATATACATACATTTGTATTATATAACAGTAATTTAAATTAAAATTAGAGGACGCATTTTGATATTTCCTTCTTTCGAATTTCCAGGAAAATTTATCAAAGTAAAAGAAAAACATTGATGGAGGCCGCATTACTAAACCCTTAAATAGAATACAATTAAATAACAGACAAAATTAAATTATTTAAATCACAAATTGCATTATTAAAATGCGTCGCCTACATTTCCCTTCTTTTTCGACATTTCCAACTACCTCAATATAATTACATTTATATTAAAATGTGTCTCCCAAACGGTGAAAACGCAGTACTGAAATGTGTTTTCCAGTTACTTATTTTTTTCTAACATGACCGCGGAAAAACTAAGATAACAAAAATTAGCGAAAAATGACAAAAAATGACCGGCAAATACAAAAATTACCGAAAAATGAAAACCAATTAAAAAATAGGTGCGGCTTCTCCTTTTTATTTTTTATTATTACACGGTGAAAAATACCAAAAATTGTAAAATAAAAAATAAAAAAACAAGTGAAGCCGTATTACTGAAATGCGGCTTCTCTTATTTCTTTTTTATTATTACAGTGTGAAAAATACCGAAAAATTAAAAATTACACAGTGAAAAGCCGCATTACTGAAATGCGGCTTCATAATTTTTACTTTTTTTACAATCTCTAATACGAAACAACAAAAATAATTTTAAAATATAAATCCATGAGGACGCATTTTCGAAATGCGTCTTCTCCCATTTTATTCACCCCGGTCAAACCCTATTCACCATCCACATAAGGGGCAAATCACCCCCAAAAATAAAGCACTCTGCTTTAAACGCCTATTGCTGAGTCTTGCTTCTCTCTATTTTAGAGAGGAGGAGGGGTGTTTTACTTTAGATAGAAGGAAATTAAATTCTGGTGAAGTGAATTAAAAGAGAGATACTCTTTGAAATCGGAGAAAGTATTTGTTTAAACGTTTGAAATACCTCTGAAAACAATATTTTCTAAAGTACTGCATTTTCAATTTAGTAAATTATCCAAAACTTGAATTTCTTTTATTGTTATTATATATCCAAAATGAAGGGTCCATTACTTACCAATAAGTGATAAAATAACCTTGACTTTAGGTTGAAAGTGGCAATATAACCCTACAATTTCAATATAACCTTTGACTTTGCTGACTTTTGTGCAAGTGTTCATTTGGCCGGATTCATGTGGAAAGACGATTTTTCCCTTGATTAAAAAAAAGGCCGTCGTATGTGGTTCAACTTCAATCTATATTGTTGTTCTTCATATCTGTTCATTTTCTTTCTCTTCCCTTTTTTTTCCTTTTCGTTTTCATTTTCATCTACAACCTAAATCACCTTATTTCTCCTCGTCAAAACCATCCTCATTTACGTAGGTAGCGGTGCCGTTGGTGGGGAACTGTTGTTAGTGACGGTAGGGGAAGAGAGCTCGAGGGTGGGTTCGAAGGTGGTGGGGGTGTTGAATTGAGGGTGGTTGGGTGGTGGATCAGGGGTGGTGGGGAGGTTGTGCAGGTGAACCACCACCGGTGGTGGTCTCAGAGAGGAGGGCGGCGGCCAGGGAAAGGTAACAACTGGGAAAGCCCTTCCTCAACGGAGACCCGAACCAGAACCGAAATGAGCCAAGTGAAATGGATATCTGGACGATGGCGACACGGTGGAGCACGACAGTGGAGCGAATGCTTGCAAAGTTAAAGCCCTTTTCTATTGATGCTTAATGTTTGGTTTCTATTTGGTTTCTGTTAATCTGCGGAGCAGACTATTTTTGCGTTAATCCAAAGCTTGCACTGGGGAAATGTTGGTGAATCTGGAGGCAGTGGCAGCAAACTCAGTGAAGAAGTATATTAGTTTTGAAGAAGAATATAGTTTTGTCTTAGGGGTATTTTTGTCATTTCAATTACTAGCCATGCCTGAATTCATTTGGTCATTGCCGGAATTAGGGAGTTTGGGTACATTGGCACAAATTTCTCGAAAGTTAGGGTTAGATTGACACATACAATAATTAGTTATGATTAAATTGACACTTTCTGATATTGCAGGGTTATATTGATACTTTCAACCTAAAGTCAAAGTTATAAATGTATTTACCCCTTGTATATTTTATCAGTCTTTATAATCGTGGTATTTTTAAAAAAGCAAAGTCTTGAGAAAGATAGTCTTTTCATAGCCTTATGAAAGACGGAGTTAATTAGACTAATAAAAGGTAAAAGGTCTTGGTTGCAATATTAAAATTTTATTATGCAACGTGTAGTAGTTATAAAGTTTATAACCCGATTTATACAACCCAGAAATTTTATCTTCATTTCTTCTAATTTACACTTTAAACATTAATTTTTCCATGATTTATGTAAAGACCGCATTCCATACCCTTTTTAAAATTAGATTCCTTAAACATCTTTTATTCATATTATATCTTTTCAATAAGCAACTTAATTTTTTCATTCATTCTACTCATCATGATCTGAGTAAAACTTGCCATTAAAATTGAAGAATACTCTCTCTGTCCCACTAGTAATGACATATTTACTTTTTTAAAGTTAAATTTGGTAAACTTTTGCCATAAATATAAATTATTATATGTATAAAAAATATCATGTGATATATTGATGAATTCATATTAACATATATTGTTTAAATATGATTTTTTATGCAAAATTGATATATAGATGGACATAATGATGGTCAAACGTGATAATTGAAAATCATTAAAAAAAAATGTCATTATTGCTCGATGGAATCGGGGGAGTAAGTGAGTGAAGCGGCGCTTCCCCTTTATATAATGGAGAGAATTGTCCACCGAATTTGAAATCCAAAATTTGTGCAGCTGCAGGAAACAAAAGCCTAACTAAACCCTAACCAACATAATGGGAAAATCAAGTGAGACAAAGAAGAGGAAGACGCCCGATACGCATGAGCTGGAGGATCCGCAAAATCACACAGGCTGTTGCAACTCTGATTCTAAGCCTGCCGCCAAAAAAAAGAAAGTGAAGGAAATCGCCATCTTTGGAAATTACCGGAACTACTATGGCTACCGGGTGAGTTTCTTTCTTCCTGTTTCTATTGCTTCCTTTTTTGGGTCCCAGAAAATAGCTCAAAGATCGGGTTTTTACCTCTGTGAATTTGAGGGTTTTGAGTTGTTTGTGTTCCAACTTTTTTTCAGATAGGGAAAGAATTGGAGGAGGATCCAAGACTGAAGGTGATGAAGAAAGAATGGTTCCAAGGCAAGGATTGTCTTGATATTGGCTGTAACAGTGGCATCATCACAGTTACCATCGGTGAACTAGCTCTGTCCATTTACTTACTATGGTTTTGGGATATTCTGTTCTTTAAAATGTTGTCTTTATCTTGATCATCTTCTTTTCAAAGAAGCTTGTGTTGATATTCTGTTTTTCCTATATTTGTAGCTAAAAAGTTTTGCTGCAATAGCATCCTCGGAATCGACATTGACAGTGGTGAGTGTTTAAAGATTTTTCTCATCCCGAACTTTCAGATATTTGCAGTACTATAATTCTCAGAGAAAGATTACTATAAAATGCAAATGCCATGTTTTATTGTGTCTTTGATGATATGCCTTCATGTTTGTAGTAGAATACTAAAATCTAATCTTCCCTGCAACACAACAAATGCTTGAATGGTTGAAGAAGACACTTTCATTGAGTTCTTTTAAGGCTTAGAAGGAGATTGCTTTTACAGTATATTATTTTGGAACATTGAAAGGTGTAAATCCATAAATGAGCAAAATATTGTGTAACCTTGCCCCCTTCATAAATTATGTCCAAGGTCCATACTTTACCGGACTGCCATACCTGCATATTGACAATTCCTTCAAGTCCGTAGTTTTTTTATTTTTTACTTATGAGTGAAGATTCTTCTTGCAATTTCATGTCCTGTGAGATTAAAGTCAAGCTGGATGCTCTTTGTGTTATATTTATTAGCTTACAGTGTGTTCTGGATCCCAGAGTATTGATTATCCATAATTTTCCAGCTCGAATTGCGGATGCGCACTGGACGCTGAGGAACTTTGACAAATTAATGGGTTCTAAGATGGATATTGCAACTGACAAACCATTGGATAAGGAGGAGGGAAGGCTTTCAGGAAATAGCTGTATCAAGTCACAAAGTGAACTACAACAGTGTAATTCTGACACTTCTGCTGGAGGAGATTCGCTTGAGAAGATGGTGTCTTTTGAGAAAGGGAATTTTGTTCAGTTTTGGCGTCCACCTGGGGATAAATTATATCATACAATCGTTTGGTAAGCGAGTTCAAATCTTATTAGTAGTGAAATCGTTTTAGTAGCACCTAGTTTTCCATGACAAATTTGATTTGCTTTACCTTGGCAGTACTGGAGATATTTTCCTAACAATATTATGGCGAACCCTACTGTACTTTCAGTTAATGTTGTTCATCTCATTGCTTATTTTTCTCTTCTCCCCTCTCTCAGCTTAAGTGTGACGAAGTGGATCCAGTTAAACTGGGGTGACGATGGATTAATCACCCTATTTACGAAAGTCTGGAGGTTTCTTCACCCGGTATGACTTGTATCCTCATGTTTTTCGTTTCTTCTTGTACTGTCTGTGCATTTGTAAATTGATGTTCACATTACACACAATTCAGGGTGGTGTTTTTATTCTGGAACCCCAACCATGGAGCTCATATGCAAGTAACCGTCAAGTGTCCAAGGTATAGCCTTTGTTTTGGTAACCTTCTGATGAATGAAATAAAATAGTAATCCCAGTGAATCCATTCACATGCCAGGCTATAGTGTTCTAACTTCTTGATCTGAATCATTTGTTTGGTTGAACGCAGGCTGCATCAGACAACTATTATAATATTCAGATAGGTCCAGCAGATTTTCAGGATTTGCTTTTGGACAAGGTACGCCTGCTTTACCTTTTAAACTTATGTTTTGCTGAATGAATAATTTGACAACTATGTCACGCGGTACATGTGTTTCTAAACTTCCGTTTCTTTTTTTTTCTTGCGTGATTTGCAGATTGGTTTTCGAAGAGTAGAGCATATTAATTCTGGGTTATCTGCCACTAAAGGTGGGTTTAACAGACCAATTTTGGCATTTTGGAAATAAATCTTCTAGTTTTGTGAGGAAGTGGCTCAAATGGAGGAGCCTACCAATTTTGGAACTGTAACTTTGTAGAGGCACAAGTCTCGCTGTATCTCCTCTCGGCTGTAGGTCTTATATCTTTTGAAATTAGGACCAAATTTTTAAGTCTGAATAACGGAGAAGATTTAAAAAGTTGAAAATGTATGAAGCAGAAGAGACTGTCTAATTATAATGCTACAGTTGTACAATCTTCTTACTTCTTTAATGTGATTCCCGAATCCAATGTTTGTTGGAGATTCTGTTGGAGCAAAGTAGACTCCCGGATCCAATTAATTAACAGAATCAATTTGGGCAACCCCTAAGCAAAACATTCTATCAACATTCATGCTTATAGACCCTTTGTTGGATACTCCCTCTGTCCCAGCAGAATTGGCATATGTTTGTTTTTCATAGTCAAAGTTGCCAAACTTTGACCATAAATATAAATTAATATACATATAATAAATATATCATGTGATATATTATTGAATTCATCTTAATATATATTTTCTAAATATCAACTTTTTATACGGAATCGGTAAATGTAGCTAGAGTTATTGAT
>JAULKM010168911.1:0-15838 GCA_032355605.1 Rubia tinctorum | reverse complement strand
GCGATCAATTAGCAAGCAAAATAAATCCATACAACTTGACTATTTTCAATCAATGGACCAAGTATGCCATCTTAAAATTCATATACGGATACTGAATCACATGTTCATCATGTACCGTACTCCATATATTATAGAATTAAAATCATGCAAGTCATCTAATAAGATATTAATCTTGGTTGACTAATTTAGTAAAGTCAATTACCACAACTTTAATCACAATCAAAAGCAAATCATACTGTCGTTTGGCAAAGTTGTTCATCAAATCTCTCAATTATATTCATGTTATTTAATATTAAATCAACATAAATGGAAATATCATATTAATTTGATCATATACGGCATCCTTGATAATTTACCACATTCTTGATATTAAAGGAAGCTTTCAGAGACACGGTTAGTGCCGGTTCCAGTTCTACATACCAAAATTATTCTATGTACACATTTAATATCGCATATAAATATTATACAGGATATTTTCAAACCAGTACACAATGGCTCGAAATGATTATGTTAAATATAAAAAATTCACAATAAATTTTTGAAGCACATATATACTCGAATGCAATTAAGCATCCAAACAATAAATTTTTAAAGCATATATACTCGAATGCAATTAAGCTTCCAAACAATAAATTTTTGAACCATGCAAATTGTCATAAAATATTGCACCAATAGCATGCAATTTCATTCATGAGACTATTTAGTATGTCATTCTATAAAACATATTGCATGCTATTTCTAAATTGAATCTAACCAATTAAAGCATGCACCTTCATCTCTTTCACTTGTACGTTAGGCATATTGCTACATGCAATTAGACATGTAGATTAGGCGTGCAAACACATGCATACAACATAAAACATAAAGTGCTCACCAAAATTATTAATCCACATGATACGTCATGCAATAAAAGAATTGCGATTAAATTTAAATCAATATAATTCAACCGATTTCATTTGTTTCAAGACAGATGAACGTATATTGATAATATCATGCAAAAATTAAATAAAAAAATCACATAAGCAATTTACATATGCAAGAATAATAAATTTTATTATTTATTCATGCATACAATTAAAAAATTAAATTGCAAATAATAAATCAAGTTTCAAGTAATCAATAGAGTCACAAGTAAAATCGCTACCCTTGAAACGAATGAGCCCCGTCGTGGACATCATTCACTGAATAAAACCATCAAAGGTAATAATGAACACATAAAAGTTAACTCGGATTCATGCAAAAAGTTAACTTGGATTCATGCAAAGTCCGATAGACTGTCACTTCCACAAATTAACTAACGAAGACTTCTCAAAAGACTATCACATCTAACGAAGACTTCAAAAAGAAGGAATAAGACTCAAGTTTAGAAAAAGGGGAGACTTGAGAATGGTACCAGTTTTCTGTCTAACCTAGAGACTCTATTTATAGTAGTCTAAGAGAACCTATGAAAAGATACGTGAAAGATCCGATTCTCGAGAAAATATTCTCCAATCACCAAGAATATTTTACAAATATTCGAATAGATTCGGGAAAGATAAAAAATATCTTATATATTCCTTATCATATTTAACCGCGTTCAAATTTCATATGAAAATTCCACACATGATTTCTTGAATCATTAGTACGCGGTTCGGGCTTTCTGAAGACTTCCACACAATTTATACGCGTTTTAGACAGTGAAAAATCAGAGAAAACTTATTTCATGCGAGTGTATTTCCGCCTAAGTTTCCATTACTCTTTGAGCATCAATATCTCATTCACCCATTATCCGTTTTGAGAGTTTAAACATTCAATTTTATAATACTCGCATAGAAGAATCCAAAAATGATGCCCACTGACATTAATTCAGTTCGAGCCCAACTCAAAACAAAATCCGAAAGTTAACGAAGCTTAACTTTTTTACAATCACTTTCCAATAGAAACTCCAGAACCAGGAACTGATAGAGCAAATGGATGGAACTCATTAAAGACAACAATATGAGCTGAGGTTGCAAATGGAGAAGCTGATAGAAACTGTACAAAATGGAGCTGAGTATAACAAAGCCAAGTAGAAGGCTAAGAATTCAAGCAGATCTCTACATCAGAGGACAATAAGAAGTTCTAATTACAATAAGGTCAGATCTGATTCTACTCCACTTAGAAACAATCCAATACTGCTTAATCCTAGAACTCCCTATAATTGTGATGATTGGAAGGAAAAATTGGATAGAAATGGAGGTAATAGTTATGCTAGGGTTGAATTAACTGTGTTTACTGGAGAGAGAGAGAGAGACCTGGAGAATGGATTAGAAAATGCATGAAATTCTTTAATTACTATTGAATCCCTGAAATTCAAAGAATGAACGTTGTAGAACATTACTTAGAATAGAGAGCTGAGATTTGGTTTCAGGGGGAAAGAATAGTGAAACCTGAGATGATAGGGACTGAATTTAGTGAAACATTGTTGAGGAGATTTCTTGAGGTTGGGGGTAGAGATGAGATAGAAGAATTCAATAAGCTTTTGCAGAGGGAAACTGTTAAACAGTATCAGGAAGCTTTTGAAGAACTTAAGTTTTTGGTGTTGTGGTATGATTCTAGGTTATTTTAAGGGTATTTTATATCCACTTTTGTTAGTGGGTTAAAAGATGAGCTAAAACCTATGTTAAATATGTTTCAACCACATACTTTACATGAAACTATGGAAATAGCTTAGTTACCAGCTTAGTTACCAGCAGTGGTGCTTCCCTGCTGAACAGTAACTGCCCCTCCTCCGCCCCCCAAACCTCCGCCCCAGCCCCTCCTCCGCCCCTTCTCCGCCCCTCCTCAAATTTTCCTCTGGTTCCGCCACTGGTTACCAGAACTCAATCTAGAACTCATGCATAAGAAGAATACAGGCTGGATTTCCAATTTTCCAAGACCTTCTACTGTCAGAAACTCTGGATACTCTAATGTGACAAACCCTATACCTGGGAGAACTACACCAGTTTATGAGGGAATTAATCCTAATTTAGAACCTAAGAAGAATCTGAGTGAGAATTACAGAGAATTACCCCCACAGGAGCTGAAATTCAGAAGGGTAAATTAGTTGTGCCATAAGTGTGGAGATAAATAGAGTCCCGGTCATGTTTGCACATTTAAACACGTGCATTGTATTAGTACTCAGGAAAATGATGATGAAGATCTATTTGTTGTTGAAGGAACTGATACAGAGTTAAACATGCCTCCTAATTCTAAGGACATTGTGTTGAGTGTTATTGGAAGGGAAAACAGAACTGATGCTATTAATTTGATTGGTTATATTGATGGTTGTAAAGTTTCCATGCTGTTGGATAGTGGCAGTGCTGATAGCTTCATTGATCCTGCATTAGTGGATAAACTTAGGTTGAGAGAAACTTTCATCGGGCCTTTTTGGTAACTATAGCTAATGGAAGTAGGATTGGAGGAAATACAATCTTTCCTGGAGTGACTTGGAGAGTTCATAGTCATTTGTTTGATCTTTTACTTGAAGGTTTTGGCCATTGGGGGATCTAGTGTTATTCTTGGTGTAGACTGGATGAAAAATTCCAGTCCCATTACATTTGATTTTAACTCCCACCATATCTCAGTACCTGAGATGGGGATCTCAGTGGTTTCTACAAAGAAACTTTGATGACTTGGCTGAGGCTAAAAATATTATGATTAAAGAGGCAGAAGCGAGAAAAGTTAGGAGTTTCAAGAAAAGAAAACTTAGGATGTAAGACATACAGGAAACTGATACTGAAGAGCATGACAGTTGCATGAAGGCTGAACTGAAAAAGGAACTGAAACCTGAATCAGAATCAGTTGGATGTTATTGAAGTTTCTCAGGAGTTAAAGGATATACTGGTATCATTTTCAAATGTCTTTTCCATTCCTAACTCATTGCCACCTTCCAGAAGTATCGACCACGGGATCATTTTAAAACCAGATACAGAGCCATTCAAAATCAAGCCTTACAGGTATGGTCATGCCCATAAGGATGAAATAGAGAAACAAGTATTAAAAATGCTAGAGCAACGGGGGATTTAGAAAAGCACTAGTTCATTTTCTTCACCAGTTTTGTTAGTCAAGAATAAGGATGGCAGTTGGAGACTCTGCATTGACTACAGAAGGTTGAATGACTTGACTGTTAAAGGCAAGTTTCCTATGCCAGTTATAGATGAACTGTTGGATGAACTTCATAGAGCTAGATACTTTACAAAACTTGATCTTAGGGCTGGATATTATCATATTAAGGTTAATGGTAATGATGTTTAAGAAACTGCTTTTCAAACCCATAGTGGCCATTATAAATTTCCGGTGATGCCATCTGGTTTAACAAATGCTCCAGCCACTTTTCAGGCACTAATGAACCATGTTTTTCAAGATTATCTCAGAAAAAGTGTTCTGATCTTCTTTGACGATATCCTCGTGTACAGGAAAATATGGAATGACCATATTATACACCTTCACCAGGTTCTCTCCTTTATGAGACAACATCAGTAATATGCCAAACTGAGTAAATGTGTCTTTGGCCAAGAAAAAGTGGAGTATTTAGGTCATATTATATCAGTCAATGGGGTTGAAATGGATGGCAGTAAGATTGAATGTGTGGTGAAATGGGAACTACCTAAAACTGTCAAGCAATTAAGGGGGTTCTTGGGACTCACTGGTTACCATGGACTTCTTATTGCTAACTATGGTACAATATGTAGGCCTCTACATGATCTCTTAAAAAAGGATTCTTTCAAGCGGGATTTAAAAGCTACGGGAGCATTTAATCAGCTGAAGGAAGCTCTCACCAGTGGTCCAACACTTAAATTGCCTGAGTTTGATAAGCATTTTGTTATGGAGACACGTGCTTGTGATCCGGGTATGGAAGCAGTATTACTGCAATCTGGAAAACCAATTGCAGATGTTCTATCTAGAAAAACTTCTGTTGATGCTTTGGAAGCAGTATTTCAGTGCAGTAGAGAATCAGTGATAATCTGATTAGTACAGTTCCAGGAAGTAAAACCATATTGAAGGCCATATCATCGTCTGCAACTCCTTTGTGGATGCTTAAAATTGAAAGTAGTTAAGATAAGGCAGTACAATCTCTGATTGTTGCAACTACTTTATCTCTACATCGTAACTCAGAATACACGTGTCAATGGATTGTTGAAGAAACAAAGGAAAAATTATATAGGATCATCCTGAACGGCTAAACAGGAGATTTTACAGGCTATGCACTGAAATTTAAGATATAATATAATTTAAAATTTAAATAAGTAGTGAGTTGTTGTCATACGTATAGAATTACCCATGCTGGAGAATTTATAATAAATTAATATAGTATTAATGTTATAATGCACTGAATAAAAGCAAATCCACTCTATTCTTATCAAAAGGTACCTTTTTTACGTAGAAAATTATTATTGTTGCATAAAAATACGTTGCGTAATAAAAAATACATAGTGATAAAATAAGCCAGTTGCTAATGAATGAAAAATTATTTAACTAAAGTTATAAATTATCTCTTTTATAAGGAAATAAAAAAGGCATGTAAGGACATGTTATCAAAGAATATTAAATTATAACTCCATAAAAATTTTAAATTATACTACATATTCATATTATTCGAATAAATAATTGTTTTCTAATTAAATAATTTTAGTGAATTAATAATTTTTAGAGTGGGTCTATTAAAAAATGGGTTTTTCATAAGTTATGGAACTAAAACCTTTTATCTTTTATCTTTCTACTAGCGGATTACCATCGCGCGTTGAGCGATATTATTAATTAAAATATTATGATTAGTTTTTTTTTTACATGTTGCGTCTTACATTTAAATTTAAAATAAAAAATTTTATTTAAAATTTTTTATTTTAAGGAAAACTATATGAAATAGTTAGAAATTGTTAAATATTGAATACAATAAATTTAATTATTTTATATATTTTATTCAAAAAATTTATATAGTAATTATTTATATGTTGAGATTCATTTTAAAAGGGTATCATAGTTATATGTATCTCATTGAAATAAATAAAATTAAATATCAAATGACCTTATTAGTCTCACTAATTATAAAATGTACTCATTTAACAATTAGTCGTCTAAAATAAGACTTTGTCATGTATAGATTAATAAATAAATAATATGTACTCATATTTCTATTTTAAATACTCTATCAATGTATATAAAAAAAGCTGAACATTTTGTTATGTCAGATTATGCGTTTCTTTAAAAAATCAGTGATATATAAATATGTGTATATGTATATGTATATATATGTATATATATATAGTAAAATGAGATATTTATGGTTTTAATTATATTTTAAGAATTTATATATTTTATTGATTATATATATTGAAAAATTAAAATCAATAACATATTATAATATTAGTATAAGTTATAATTGATTATATATAAAAAATTATATCAGTAATATATTATAAAATTAATATGTTATTTTTAGACAGCTTAGGTTTATGTTAGTCAAAATGACTTCAATATCCTTGGTTGACAGCATCATCCAAAAAGTAAACAATGTCTATTATATGGTGATTGGGATAATTCTAATGTAACCTCATTTTTTATATGCCTATGGAAAGATAAAAAAATTCCAGGAGTTTGCCTAATATTTATTATATTATTAATCAATGTAAAAATTGTATTAGTTCAGTTTCATGTACACAGTATAAGCAAAACTAAAATTAGAATAGCAACTAGCAAATAAAAAGAAAATACATAAAGAATGCATTATTTATTAGAAAGGAAAAGTTTAAAAAGAATGTATGGATTAAGACGTCTGATAGATACATGGAATAAGAGAGGATGATGAAATACATTTTATAAAAAGGAAGGCGAATATAAGGAGGTAAGTGAAAAACTGAATGTGTATAGATTAAAAGATGTAAGTGTATTATTCAAGGAGGTAAATAAGAGAGTAGATACAACATTAAATAACGGTTAATTTTAAGGGTGACACATGACAAACTGATGTGGTTAATTGCATAAGTGACATTTGGAAAAGTTAGACATGGTTTAATGTGGAGGTTACATTTAGCCAAGAATATCTCTTTTAGTAGGATTAATATATTCTTGTTCCGTAAAAAACTCTAACATAAACCGCTGAAAATAATTTCACATGAGCACATGTTCTTTATGCATCATCATATAAATAAAGAATTAGAGAAATTAAATACTGATCACCAAAATAAGCTACAATTAGGCATTTTTCAAAATTTATCTGCAATTCAATTCAATTCAGTTCAACAAAAATGTAATTGATGAGATTTAGTTTAGTCTTGTCATATTACTACTATTTTCAGTAAACTTATTTTTAGTTCACCTCAGTTCAAATCAGTTCAAATCAAATCAGATCAGATCATATCATATCAAATCTAGAGAACATGACCTTATTTGACTCCCTGAATAAATATGTTATTTTATATTATTTTAAAAATAAAAGCCTATAAATTAGAAATGTGAGTTGGAGAGAGGTTAAGTCATAGTATAATCATTGATGGTGGATGAAGTTGGAGTTGAGAAATATACAAATATAATCCTATATAATTGAGAAAATGTGGATGTAACTCTGGGATAATTTTTATTGCAAATATAACCATATCTATTTTATATGAGTGCAAATATAATCCTAAATACTCTATTCCGGCATTGACTGGTCATTTCCGGCCATTGGCTGACAGGAAATGACCAGAATACCCTTTCTGCCTAATAATAAAATTTAAAAGACAAAAATGTCCCTTGACCCACCACTATACTGCCACCACCACCACTGCTCCGACTCCACTTTCACCGCGTCGCCGCCGCCACTACTCTACCTCCGCCACCTCCACTCTCATCTCGCCGTTCTGCTAACTATTACTCCTCACCTCGTTCAAGCAGAAGAATGACTCATTTCTGGAGGGGGTTTCTTCTTAACTAAAGATGGAATTGACATGTGATGAAACCTTTTTTCCTGAACAACAAACTTCTTCTTCTCGATTTCACCTTCTTCATCACTCTCAATCTCGACATAATCATCATCATCATCAATGGCTTCTTCTACCTTGGGTATAGATTTCACCAAATTGGTACTGGTAGTGATAGCATTTTCCTCACAAACTCCGAATTCCTGAAAATCTTCATCTGATCTCGTCTTCTTCAAAAACCCATCCAAACTCCTGCCATTGTCATTCTTACTTGAAACATATTTGGTTTTCAACAATTGAAGCGCAGATTCATCAGCAACCTTAATCGACTCCGGTTTTGCTCTCCTCAATTGAGAAAAATTCTTCTCAACCCCCAATCCCATCATTCGTAGATGCATCTTCATCATATGAACAGGTGGGTTCCGCTCAATCTCATCTTCTTCTTATCTTAAACTAGGCTCTTCACCAACCTGCTCAACTCCCTACTATGTTGATCATCATCGACATTTTTTCCGAGCTCGAATTTCTTTCGGGCAATCTGAACCGGGCTGCCGCGCGCCGCCTTCGAATTTCTACGCCTTCATCTTCTCACTCGCCGCCGACAATGTTTCAATGTTTTTAGTATTTTTATTTTTTATAGAGGGGTAAATTTATCTTTTGAACATAATTTGATCTAAATCCTTTGGAGAAGGTTATATTTGTACTTTCAATTATCGCAGGGTTATATCTGCACTTTCGTCAATTATGTAGGGTTACATATGCAATTTGCTCGCTGGAGTTTTATTGATTCAAATGTAACGTGCTTTCAACTAATAATTGTGGCGGACTATGGAATTATTTGACTGATGAATAGAGCTCATCTCAGGAGCGCAATACACCAAATGCAGCTAAGAACCATACTTCCTTTGTGGAGAGGAAAAAATGTTAGTTTTGCCTCACAATCCAAGTTATCCAACTGTTAGAATAAATCAGGTTTCTTATTAGATTTGATATTATCTTGATGATTATACTAGAGTTCTAATTGTACTAACTTTCCTTATTTTACTCTATTTATTATTGTCAGTAATACATATTTCATTATGGAAAATCATTATATCATGGTATCAGAGCATTGTTCTAATCCAACCTTCTAAACCCTAAAAGTTTCGGCCGACTCCTCTCTACTCCCTCTCTCGGCCAAATTTTATTTTTCTCCCCCCTCTCAGATTAAAAATTTTCCCGCCACTATTCATCATTGAAAAATTATCTTACAATACCCTTATTCATATGATGCAAATTAAACTCACCTCATCCAACTATCTTCTCTGGAAGCGCCAAATTGACTATGTTCCCAAGCCTCAAAAACTCTATGGATTTCTTGGTGGATCCAATCCAAGTCCTATTCTCCCTCCTCTGCCACCGGTCGGCCATACTCCCTCCTACGTCGATGTCACAACGTCTCCTTCCAGTGTTGTCAAGACGGATCCACTTCCCGCCTACAACACAGCTAAAGAGGAGTATGATCAGTGAGTCGATGAAGATCAAAGAGTCTGCAGTCTTTAATTCTCTTCCCTCACTCCTGAGGCACTTGCTGAGATTCCTGAATGTTCGACTGCTAAAGAGATTTGGGATAGCATTGCAACAATTTTTTAGAACAACAGTACATCTACCATCCTTCGTCTTCATGTTGATGCTCACGGTATACATAAGACTGGTATTGTTCATGAACTCCATCTCAAATTTAAAGATATTTTTGAGCAATTATCTCTTATGGGCTCTCCTGTGTCGAATGATGATCAAATAATTTGGTTTTTGATTGCTCTTGGATATGAATTTTTAAAAAATTCTGCCCCGTTGATTAATTCTTCCCCTACGCCACTATATGTCGATGTTTTGAATGGCGCCAAAAACTATGAGGCATTTAAAAAGAATTTACAGGGTCACTCAGTGCCGACAACAAGGTTGGTTGCATTTTCTATTGGCGAAAACCCCATGACCGGCCGCGCGTGGGACCAAGCGTCGGTAAGGGGCGGCGACGGGTACGGCTCACGCACCGCTAGGGGTGGCAGATTTGGCGATTGCCAAGACGGCAGGGGTGGCTGGTCTGCTGAGTCGTCCGGTTCTGGTCCGACTGGTAGTTTAGGTCGCGGTCGGCCGCACTATACCTGGTGTGGTCAGCCCGGTCATTTTGCTACTACATGTTACAAGATGTTGGCCCAGACCCGACGTGCAGACTCGACTCACTTGGCTGAAAATTTTCATTCATGCAGCTAGAGCCATCCACTCGCACATCTGACTAGTACATTGATTCCGGTGAGACTACTCATATGACGTCTTTCGCATCTGGCCCGGAGAGTGTCACTCCTTATTCTGGTAATTCTCATGTTTCTGTTGGAAATGGTGCATTTATTCTGATATCTCATGTTGGTGATTCTCGGATTTATGATAATTTATGTTTGTATGATGTTCTGGTTGTTCCTGAGATTACTAAAAATCTGTTGTCTATTAATAATCTAACTAGAGATTTAAATGTCTTTGTTACCTTTGATGATCAAAACTTTGTCATCCAGAACAAAGTTTCCAAAGAAGTCGTGGGCAGGGGCCACCGTGAGGGTGGCCTTTACGTTCTGGACAGAGGCGAGTCAACACTAATTTCCCTTTTATAGAAGAATAAAGGACGGGCATCCTACGAGCTTTGGCATGCTCAGCTTGGACATGTACCGGCAACAGTTATCTCGAGTTTGCAGAAGTCTAGTTTACTTTTGCTTTCCTCTTTGTTTCCTAAACCTCAGACATGTGCTCCCTGTGTTATGGCGAAAGGTCAGAAGTTGACTTTTGTTGAGAATCATAAATGTGTTGCGCACGTACTTGACTTGATACATTGTGATTTGTGGGGCCCTTCCCAGTTTTGTTGACGCATGGTTTTTCTTATTATGCCTTGTTTGGGAATGATTTCTTGCACATCACTTGGTTATTTCCACTTTGTCAGAAGTCGGGATTTTTTTACACTTATTTGCAGCTTGAGGCCTTAGTCAAGAATCAGTTTTCATCTAAAATTAAGGTTTTCCAGAGTGACGATGACACAGAATTCACAAACACTTGCCTACACTCACTTTGCCGACAAAGGCATTCATCACCATATTTCGTGTCCATCAACACCCGAACAAAACGGCCGAGCAGAGCACAAACACCGACATGTCGCCGAAATGGGCCTAACCCTTCTATTCCACTCACATATGCCTCTTTCACATTGGGATGATGCTTTTGCGACTACTGTCTACACCATTAACCGGTTGCCTATGCCGGTCCTGCAAGGGGCTTCTCCTTTTCGGTTGCTATATGGTTGTGACCCTGTCTACTCAAATTTTCATCTGTTTGGGTATCAGGTTTATTCTTTTGTGCGCCATTTTGCCGAACACAAGCTTGCTCCACGGAGCATTCCTTGTGTTTTTCTCGACTATAGCTCTCAATACAAGGATATTCAGTGTTTTGACACTTCTACGGGCAAGGTTTTTGTCACTCGTCATGCCAGATTTGATGAGGTGTACTTTCCCTTTACCTTAGCTTCTACTTTGGCGACGGGTTCTGCTTTCTCGATACTGGATGTCTAAACTTTTATAGATCTTGATAGTCATGTCCCAGTTATTTTTCCAGCCTCTACCTCCATCGGCACCTTCTTCATGTACCATTTGTTCCTCAGATTCTGACCCAGATTCACCGGTCCCGGATGCAGCTACACAGCCATCAAGTCCGACACCATCATCTTCGGCATTCTCGACTGCCGCCAGTCCACTGGCCTCACCTAATTTTTCACCACCGCCGACTTCTCCTCCTCCAGTGCGCACCCATCAGATCAGCACTAGATCTGCTACTGGTGCTATTCAGCGTCATAACCACTCATATATTATGGCACATGGTTTACTTGCTACTTTACTGGCGCAGTCAGAGCCCACTGATTATTGTGCCGCTCTCAAAAACCTTGCATGGGTTTCTGCTATGGTTGATGAGTTTTTAGCACTTCGAGAGAAACACACTTGGGATCTTGTTCCGTGCCCATCGAATGTCAACGTCGTTGGCTCCAAACGGGTTTATCAACTGAAGTTTCGACCAAATGGTATAGTTGATCATCATAAGGCGTGTCTTGTAGCACAGGGGTTATCAGAGATTCTATGTTTTGACTTTAACCATACTTTCAGTCTTGTGGTCAAATCCTCCACCTTTCGGACAGTTCTAGGCATTGCGACGATGCGTTCTTGGCCACTTCATCAGTTGGATGTCAAGCATGCTTTTCTTAACGGTGTTCTTGATACCCCGGTATACATAGCGCAACCTGTTGGCTGTAAGGATCTAGTTCATCCTGAGTATGTTTGTTGCTTGCGAAAGGCAATTTATGGTCTTAAGAAGGCGCCTCGAGCTTGGTTTCAGCGGTTCAACGCTTATCTGCAGCTATGCCGACACATCCTTGTTTGTTCTTTCCAGGAGCTCCTCATTGCTTTATCTCCTTGTTTATGTCGATGACATTATCCTCACCGGCAATGATTCGACAATTCTTCATCATTCATTGATCGGACCCACATAGAGTTTGCTATCAAGGATTTGGGTACTCTTCATTACTTTCTTGGCCTCGAAGTATCGCCTACTCCCTCAGGCTTACTTCTTGGACAAGCAAAGTATGCTCGGGATATACTTGCACGTGTTGGGATGACAGATGTTGTGCCAGTTTCTAATCAATTTGTCCCTGGTTTGCAGCTCCATAGTTAAACTAGTCCTCCATTCCGGAATCCGACCATATACCGTTCTTTGGTGAGAGCTTTGCAGTATTTGACTATCACTCGCCCTGATCTTTCCTTTTCGGTCAATAATGTCAGTTAGTTTCTAGGATTCTCGTGATGATCATTATACTGCAGTCACTAGGATTCTTCGGTATGTTTGAGGAACATTACATTTTGGCCTATCTTTTTGATCGGCCAGTACCCCAGAGGTCTTAGGGTATTTTGATGCTGACTGGGCACGATGACTAGAGACTCGTCGTTCCACCTACCGGTATGCTGTCTTCCTTGGTGGAAACCTTGTATCGTGGAGTGCCAAGAAACAGCCTACGATTTCACGATCCAGTACAGAGTCAGAGTATCAAGCACTAGCCAACACAGCTTCGGAGGTTATTTGGCTGACTCATTTGCTTCGCAATTTACATCTTCCATTGTCTAGTTCACCATTGCTGTTATGTGATAACAGTAGTGCCATTCTCTTGGCCCAGAATCTGATTGCTCACAAGCGGGCAAAGTACATCGACATTGATTACCACTTTGTTCGGGAGTTAGTTGCCTCTGGCAAGCTTCGCGGGGCTCATGTCTCCACTTCTCTTCAGATTGCGGATATCTTCTCCAAGGGCCTTTCTCATCCGATGTTTGAGTTTTTTCGGTCCAAACTTTTCGTCGTTGAACATCCGACGCTTCGGTTGAAGGGGTGTTAGAATAAATCATGTTTCTGATAAGATTTGATATTATCTTGACGACAAGACTGGAGTTCTAGTTGTACTAATTTTCCTTATTGTACTCTATTTATTCTTGTTAGTAATACAGATTTCATTACGGTAAATCATTCTATCACCAACCCATATTTTCTATAGTTAATGATGTTCCTCCTATCCGTTCATTTCTTCCTTTGCAGTTTACCAGAAATCCCTTTACTAAGTATAAATAATCTTAATCGTTTTATATCATAAATATTATTACGTGGGATCTTATTACATTTGTTACAGTGTAGTAACTGCTGGATGAGTGCTTTGACACAAGGATAATGGAAAACATTTTTTCCCAAGTCCGACGGTGACAATCATGAAATTTAGTATATTTGACTACTTTATTATTACTATTCTTTAATTTACTTAATTTTAATTTAGTTCAAAAAAATATTCCTTGTGTCCTACAGAGATGGTAGTCAAGGCCAACCATTCAGGAGCCTGTTTCAATGGTGGTGGTGGATAATGGCTAGTGGGAACGAATAATATAGGCAATGCACAGTGGAGTTTCGAACAGATGGCAGACCACCTCACCATTCCATTTCAAGAAACAGCACTCAGGTAATTGCTCAAACTGGGAACATTGACTTCATCTCAGTCTGGTGGATGATTCTTTTGTTCAATTAATACTTCAACTAGCACTGAAAAGTTCAACAGGTTTCAGAAAAAGGACTAGAAGCATTAGTAAGAATGTATACATCGGTTTCTAACCATTTCATGCTATGTACAGTCATATTCAACTTCGTCCATTGTCATTTTTCCCAATTGCCTTGAATGTAAGATGGGTAAGCGGAATGTTGAGAAACATGCGGCTGATGCCATACTGGTATTGAAGCTTGTGGCTGCACGTTTGAAGAAACATACCCGTCTGGGGTCACTGGATGGTAGTAGTTTGCAGCCATCCCATTCAATGCATTTTCACTGCCCCCTTGCCAGGATACTTCATGGTTGTAGACAGGGACAATTGCTTGGTGTATCCCAGTTTCTCCTGAGCCAACCGCTTGATGCCCCGGACCCACACCTTGATAGGTTCCATAACTACCCATCCTGTGAATTCCATGTGTTATAATTTCCACAGTATCATATAACCTAGAAGGCTAGAACCAACAAGTAAACCTACTTTCCAACATGTTCAGTGGGGCAAAAGAAAGCATGAAATAGTTGTAACTCGTACGCCGCTATTGTTAGCATTACTCGTATAACCATAGCTAATGTTGCTCAAAAAGATACATTTCCTCAAATGAGTTAGTAGCAGCACTACAACCAATCGATTACTGATAACTTCAAGCACTTACAAGAAACCAAAGTCATGCATTGAGAAGGTACACACAACCACTTGCAAATTACTCTTCTTCCAGTCAACATTAAATAACTGCATCGCCACACTAGTTTCCATGATTTTTAAGTGAAAAAGAGAGTATCCACATGTTTTCATCACAATATCAGACTCAGCCCATCTAATAGACATGTCATTAAATGTCAAACATACTAAATTAGCAATCAAATTTATATCATTCATCTCAGAAGCCAGACTAACGAAGTAGTAATACATGTAATCACTATGTCAACATGCAGTGGAATTCATATAATCAAAACATGCCTGTTCCCAGGTAGGGAAAATATAAAAGGAACGAAACAATTACCAGGCATGCTGCATGTTAGGGGCTTGTGCAGTGGCATGGTTGGCTTGTTGAGAATCTGTACTCTGATATGAAATAGTCAAAGCTGGGCCTTCTACAGGGGCATGGTATGCTAGTTGAGGATCAGTATACTGATACAAATTAGTCGAAGCTGGGGAATGTCCAGTGGCTTGGTATGGCTGTTGAGGATGATATGCGCCTTCTCCAGTGGCATGGTATGCTAACTGAGATTCTGTATACTGATATGAATTAGTCGGAATGGCATGTCCAGTGGTTTGGTATGCTTGTTGAGAATCTGTATATCGATATGAACTAGTCAGAGCTGGGGCTTGTCCAGTGGTTTGGTATGCTTGTTGAGAGTCCTTAGACTGATATGGATAAGTCGAAGCTGAATGATATCCATGCTGCATCGTTTGGAGGGAATGTTCAACAGGTGCAGAAGTTGGCTGCTTCAGATGCTGAGGAGCATGAGCAGGCTGCAGAGCCTGCAGATATGGATACAATGACGAAAGCAGTTTTGCTTGTACATGACCATGTGGTGTAGCAGCTGGATATGCATCTCCACATCGACCATCTGATGACAGCATTCCTGCAGCAGGATCTCGAAACTCTGTTCCAGGGTCATCATTTGG
This sequence comes from Rubia tinctorum, assembly GCA_032355605.1. Classification (NCBI taxonomy): domain Eukaryota; kingdom Viridiplantae; phylum Streptophyta; class Magnoliopsida; order Gentianales; family Rubiaceae; genus Rubia; species Rubia tinctorum. The sequence goes on along the minus strand of JAULKM010168911.1, from coordinate 168 downwards.
CAATGGTGCAAATAGCGAGATCAAATTTGTCACCTGTATTGAGAAATTCTCAATTTAAATAAATGAATGCCAATCATATAACTAAACGACAGAATGAGCATAGATCTTACTTGCTTTTCATCAAGTTCTTGCTTGAACTTCATTCCAGTGTAGTTCTCCTTAATAGCA
>JAULKM010168900.1:0-15840 GCA_032355605.1 Rubia tinctorum | reverse complement strand
CATTCTGGCCCAGAGGGTCATGTGGGATATGGATTCCTGCAATGCTATTGACTATTTGTTGGTTGAAGAATAATCTGAGTAGGGGCATCTGTCACTGCTTCGTGCTATCAATCAAATCGTTGACCTTGAACCTTAGTTGTTGTAGGAGCCATGTTTCATACTTAATTGGATTGATGTGGTTTGGGATCCACTCATCCTGGATATCAATTCCCTGACCATCAACAACTTTCCATTTGAGACCACTTTTGATAAGGTCTCTTCCCTCACAAGATACCCCTCCAACCCCATGATGAATCCTGTTTTGGTTTTACCTTCTGGAAGTCTTATTTATTGTAGTACTTGTTGAGGAAAAGTTTGGAAAAGAAGGATTGTTTATTCGTGATCAGCTTCCATGCAACCTTTCCTAAGAAGGCCTGATTCATTTGTTCTGTGGACCTCGTCCCTAAGCCCCCCTTCCATTTGGATTGACACATTGATTTCCACGACTTCCAATGCATTCCTCTTCCTTCTTTGTTTCCTGCCCAAATAAATCTGGCAAGATGGCTATCAATTTTCTTTGCAACTGTGGATGGAATACGAAAAGTGCTGAGTGAGTATTGGGTCGTTGAGGCTAGTACGTGCTTGCTAAGGGTGACCCTACCTATCACAGATAGGTCATCTAACTTCCATATAGAGGTTTTTACCTTCACTCTTTGGATCAGTTTGTTGAACAAACCAATTTTTTACCTTTAAATTTAAGTTGTGGCCCAGGAATTGCTGTTGAAGTAGACCTGCAATAATTCTGAAAGTCTGGTTAAGGTGCTCCTTGGTCCTTTGGTTTGTGTTTATACTGACAAGAACTGCAGACTTCTGAAAATTAATTCTTTGACCCAAATAAGCTGCGAAAAGATTTAGTGTTTGTGCCAATTTTGTTGAACCTCTATTTGAGATGTTGAAGAAGAGGATACAATCATCCACAAACATCAGGTGTGATACAGGTTGGACCTCTCGTCCTAATTTATACATATGCAGGTCCTTTGGAAATCCTCGGAAGCAATCATTGAAGAAAATGCTTCCGGACATAGGATGAACAGAAAAGGCGAAAATGGGCAACCTTGGCGAAGTCTCTGTTTCAGCTGAAAAGATATTGAATTTGTCCCGTTGAGCCTAATTGAGTATGAGACGGTGGTAACACATTCCATGATCCACCCTATCCACTTGCGTGGGAAGCCCATGTGTACCATCATTCATTCCACAAAATTCTATGACACTCGATCATAAGCTTTACTCATGCCAATTTTCATTGGTGCCATTTGTTTTTTTAACCTTTTTTTCTTCTTGCGTATGCATTCGATGAGCTCATGCGCTATAAGGGAGTTTTCAACAATAGATGTACCTTGCACAAAGGCCGATTGATTCCCTGAGATAAGAAACCCCGTGATTTTTTTGATCCTGTTTGCTAGAATCTTCGTTATGATTTTGTATATGACATTGCATAGACTTATAGAACGCAGGTCTGCTGGTTCCATTGGGTGTCTCTTCTTAGGGATGAGGACCAAGGTTGTATGGTTACATTCCGACGGCATGGAGGAATTGAAGAAAAACATTTTAACTGCATTTTTTACCTTGTCCCCCCACTTCGGCAAATAATGTTGGTAAAACACTGGTGGTAAGCCGTTTGGCCCTGGGGCTTTCCATTTTCCCATTTGGAATATGACTGCTTTTATTTCCTGCATGGTTACTGGGCTCTCCAGTTCATTGCACTGAGTTTGACTGACTCTTTTGTTTATTAAGTTGAGGATGTCCTGCATAGTTGACTGTCCAAAGACATCTGCTGGCATAACAGAATCCGGAGGAAAAACAGATCTTACATAGTTATAGACTAGCTGTTGCAACTTCTTTTGGCCTAAGACCCACGCTCCTACTTATCTCCTATTCAATCCTTTTTTGAGAAGTTCTTTCTATTTGTGATTCTTGAACTGTGATAAAGGGAATCTTTTTAACAAATATCGTCATTACTCATCTTTTATTTCTTTACTATAAAAATAGAACTAATCTTTATTTTTGATTAAAAAATAACATATTAATTTCTAAATACTACTAAATTATGTGTTTTGATAAGTGATATAATGTGGTGATCGAGAACCTGCATTTCTTATACAAACAAGTAAATATCTAAAATCCTATTTGATTTTAATTTAAATTTACAGTTTGGTATTCTATTTTTATTTTTATTTAAATCCAATTTTTTCATTTATAACTTTGAATCAAATTGGTAATAAAAAATAGTACCCATTTTTAATTAAAAAACACCTATTTGAGACATAATCGAAAGAGTAAATACCTTATCAAAACAAATTTAAAATTAAGGTATCAAATTGTTGATATTAATTAAAATTAGACATTATTTTGGAAATTTACTCTATATAAACTCGTGATTTCATTATTAAAGTTGGAGTGAGTTATTACCTATAAAAAAATTACACTTTAATATAAACTAATCAATAATATACTTCCTTCGTCCCATTAAAAATGACTTAATTACGTTTTCACGATATTTTATGATCATATTTGACCGTCAATATTTCTAACTACATAAAATAATTCCGCATAAAAAAATAATATTTTGAAAATAGATGTTAAGATGAATCTAAAAAAATTGAGGTATTTTTAGTGGGATGGGGAGACTACTATTTATTTATTTATTAAAAATGATTATATCAATTTTTTAAACATTGTAGAACATGGATGGAGTATTTTGAACTGACATATTATTAAAAGAATTTTTTATTAATTAAATATCATAATAATTTATTTAATTCATTAATATAATTTTACAATAGAAATGTTGAAGATATTATAAATTTTATTAATATAATTTATATTGAAATATTTATATAACTAAAATATAATGCTTATTTAGTATAGATATAACAAAGAAAATACAAATAACTGTTTTTATATTTTATTACAATCATTGAATAATTTTAGTTATATATATTTATTAATAATATAAATTAGACATCGCTGGAGTATTATCTTATTCTTTTTTAAAAAAATTAATTCAACCATCATTGATGGGGTTCATAGGGTCTCCTTCCCTTTTCATTAACCTCACGTGTTGCCAAAAAATTGCTTACATCAAGTTGCCTGAACGCCTACATTAGTTGTCCGAAAGCTCACATTTGTTGCCCCACACTAGGGGTATTATAAAGGTGCTATGCACCAAATTACAAATTTGAACCTTTTATGTATAAGCAAATGGAAAATAGAAAGGGGTAGATCGTAAGATAATGGTCGAATACTGATGACACTTTTGACTAGTTTGACTCGAACCACTGGAGGCCGATCACAGTGTTCAAATATCAGCCACCTTCTCACAGAGTTTCCAATACATCGTACTAATCAAACTCTAAAGCAACCACAAAATGAACAGATTCCAAAGTGCAATATTCGGTTCATCTTTATTAAATTGAAGTCTTTTACAGAAAGTAAGAATGACCCTGGTCATTTTAGTCACCAAAAAGTCTTTTGTAAATGTAAGTGAACTCAGTAGAAAGTACAAAAGTCTCTAACACGACACACAGTGATCAAGAAAATATTTTACAACTTGCTCGATCTACAAATCTGGACTGTAGATTATGAACGAAATTGCTAAAGGTAAGTTGTCGTAACTACATTGACTTGGATTTCTCTAATACCGACATAAACAAGATCAGAAGTCAACTAAGTTTAACCAAACAAAATGAGCTGTCAGAAAAACTTAGAATTGGGAGAGAGCGGTCGCGACAAAAAAATTCAGCTAAAAATGACCTATTTATGAACAGAAACCCTCAATAATTATGAAAATAAACAAAGTAAAAAACTAAAATAATTTAAAGCCTCCCACCCTGAAAAGGAAAATTCAAAAAGTTGAATAAATAAAATAAAAATGAAGAAATACCCCTTGCAACCTTAAAATCATCGAAAATGGCTCAGATCCGGGGTGACCTGAGATAGAAACTACCAGGCTTAGTTGACCCGCCTATGATTCAGTGGGTTGACCATTGGCTGAGTGAGTCCTTCCCAAATCGAGTAGACTTGATAAACATCAAATCTAAGTCAATTGGGCCTCGAGTAGGTTACATAAACCCTAGTAGCTTGGGTGATCCTCTGAAAATCAAACCTGTCTGAAGAAAAAGTTAACGCCGGTGGCTGAAAGCCGGAACATCCAAACGCCGGTGGCTGGAGCGCCGACCCGTCCAACCGCCAGTCTTCTGTAGATAGCCGGAAACCCCATGTTGACACTTGTTCGCCGATCTCCGACATGGTCACCGATACGCTGTGTTGGAAAAAGACCTCCTTTGTCGATATCCGGCTTTATGTTGCCACTAGAGTCGCAGATGTCAAGGCCAAGATCTCCGACGGAAGAGGATAATCCAGTAAGCGTCAATGAGGAAAGTGGGAAACAACGGTGGAATGTTGTTCCCTCGTGTATGGTCGTCGGGAAAAGAAATATCTCCGTGGTCGTCGGGATATGTAGTTACGGGGGTAGGGGTGATGTGGGTGGGATTGGGATAGGGGCCGCAGGAGTAGGTGGTGGTCTGGCGACAACGACCCTAGATATGAAATTAGGGTTATAAAAAAACGGTAGAGGGAAGCGTTAAATGTTGAAACTTAAGCTGGGGTATTATGTAACTTCACTCATATTCTTAAAAATTCATCGAACTTTCTCTCACTACTTTGAACTAAAACGGAAAAATAAAAGAGTAAAGGACACTCATAACCCAATTTTTGAAAGTGTACATATACCCCAATTCTTTATTTAGTGCACATATCTCTTTTTTCAACGTCAGTATCTAGTTATAGGGATATATGTGAACTTTCAAAAAATATAGGAGGATATATATGCACTTTCAAAAAAAATGAAGGAGAATATTTGCACTTTCAAAAAATTGAAAGTATATGTGTTCTAAATAAAGAAAGTAAATGAAATTTAACCAAAATAAATTTTTTTTACTCCATTTGGACCCTTATTATTGGCTACTACTTTTGGGTAGGCATATTATTGAAAAATAAAAAGAGTGGTGGAGGTTGAATTGAAAGTATAAAAAGTAAATTTGGTGGATGAAATGTATCTAGGATTTACTAAAAATAAAATGAACCAAGACTAGAAAATCATCCTAAAATGGACAGAGAACCAAGTATTAAAATATCGCAGGTAGTATTCCCTCCGGTCCCAAAATATTGACACCAAACAATGGACACAATTTTTTTAAAAATAAAATGGGTGGATGAGATTGTATTGAGAGAATAAGAAGTAAATTCAGTTAAAAAAATAAAAGGGTGAATGAGATTGTATTGGGAGAGTAAAAAGTAAATTCAGTGGTTAAAAATAATCAAGAATTTATCAAAAGAGCATATAAAAAAATCATTAAAAAAAAGTGCCAATATAAGTAAATGGAGTATTAATCTTGAGTAAATGGAGTAATCTAATCTTGAGTTAATGGCGTACCCACCCCTGAAAATCGTAAATTAGTCAGCGGATGCGACACCATTGTTTGTCGGATGACGTGCATGCACGCACCTACGGCTCCATTCAAATCCGGAGGGGTCAGGGGTCCAATACAAAATATCCTATTAGTCCATCTCATTAAAATTTATGATCAAACAAGAGATTAAGATGCAATTACTTAAAAATAGGAGTTTTAAATCCACAGGTCATTTATTGGATGGGTAATAAAACAAATCGGGTCTCTCAAAATAAGAGAGAAATTTTTTAATTTGGAAAATTTTCAGCTGCCGAACACCTTCAATCTCTTCTTTTAATTCAGGCCAGATCGATCGAAACCTTCAATTTCTGGTGTTTTTAAACTTCTCTTTCCACTATTACAAACTAAAGTTGAAAGAATGATTTTCCGTGATGATTATTATTGATGATCAGGAGAATAAATAGAGTACAAAACATAAAGGTAGAAGAGTCCAATTATAACTCTAAACAAAATAGAATCAAATCTAATCTTCAAATTGATTTAGTCTAACACTGTCTCTAGATAATAACATTAATAAATCCAACAATGTATGCTTTTGTGGTTGGATCAACCTAAACGCAACAGTCCTCGAATATTAACAATCGCATATTCACATGCATAGATTGGCTAATTGACATTCAGCCTTATTTTAAAAAGGAAGGGAAGATTTAGTTTTGATTTTCGGTACTCCTGGGATCTAGATCCGGTTATGGTGTATATGAAAGAGGATAACAGTTTTAGCTGTTTCTTTGATACGGTAAAATTTTAATAAATAATGGTTGTTTGTTGTTTGTTTTAATATAGAATAAAATTATTAACATTAACAGGTAAAATCATCAACAACAATAAAAATACTACTATCATTATTATTTTTCTTTTCATTTTAATGGATAGCTGATTTTTCACCATTTAACAATTAAACACACTTTTTATTAACTTGTTTGACGAGGAAAAGTCAAAATTGGCATAAAAAATTGGCATAAAAACATTTGAAAATTTGGTTGCCAAAAACTAATGCTAGGTAAAATCAGGTCATGTTCCATAGAGTTTATCTAAATTGATTAGATTTGAATTGAATTGAATTGAACCGAACTAATCTAAAATAAGGATGTAAAAAATAGCAACACGTGACTAAATTTAGGTTAAATTTCATTAAATTAAATTTACGTTGAATTGTACTGAATTGAACTAAAATGAAGTGAACTGATTTAAATTAAAATGAATTGAACTGAATTAAAATACAGATAAATTCATGTCGCTACGGTTATTTGAGCCGTTGAACTTGGAGAGAGATTTTATCCTTGCAATTGAAGCCAGCAAATCTACGCGTTTTTCTTCATGATGTGAAGAAGGCATGGATAGCATAATTAGATCCGAATTTTGCTCCATAACATCAATTCAGGGTCTCAGATTCAAATGATCGCATCCATTCATGCCTAAATTTAAAATTGGACAATCTAATATTCCAATAATAAAAATCTCTACTGATTGAATGTTACTATAATCAGGGGCGGAGCCGGGGGCTGGAGGGGGCTTCAGCCACTTCCGAGCTGAAATTTATGAGAAATTTTGGAGTAATTTGTTTAAATTTTTTTCCAACCCCTTCTAATATAAAGAAAAATTAACATTTTTTTCTTTTACATATCAGCCCCCACCACTAATGTCTTCTGCCTCCCGACTAAAATTAAGCTGATATTCATTGCTCTGATTTCTATAATTATAATAAGTATCACTTAAATTAAGTTTTAACAGGCGCACTACTACTTGGATAACCTAGGCAGCTATTGGGCTTTTCCATGAGCCCAATAATTTTACCAGAAGCCCATCATCAGCAGCCCAACCAAAATCAAATCGAGGAGTAGTAACATTATTATATGAGTGCTGTCAAATCTTTAATCTGAAGATAAAGCAACGATTGTTAGCCGTCCTCATTTCACTCATTGCACCTCTGAATCTAAATCATAAAATCCCGCCTCTGCTGGGCGGGCCAACGCACATTTTTGCTTCATTTGTAATTTCTCCGTTCCATTTATTCTGGCCTAATTTAAATTTGAGCCATGTTGTATGCAATTAGAGCTGCAATTTGGGTTGGATTCAGGTTATAGTTGGTGATCGATTTTATATTGACAAGTAAACATTGTTCTACTTTAGCTTAACTCATTTAATTAAATGGATCAATCAACCGATTTCTATGATCCATTAACTCATTTAATCTTAATCCCAATCATATGTCGTCGACCTGTTCTATTTTTTTTTTGAAATCAATCATTCAAAGGTGATGGGAAAAACGTCCAACGGTGATTACAACGAGTGGAATTGACATTTAACCTAGTTAGCCTCTAACAATAACTAATATATTATAAGGATATTCAAAATATATGCCAGCCAAACTTACCGTTTGTACTATTACAGAGTAGAGAATAAAGTCGACATATTCTACTTGCCAACTCTTTTAACATCGGACCTCCGTCCCCGAAGTGAAGAAAGAGGAGCAGGAACAAATCACAAACCATTAACATATTGTGATATTGTGAATTGACAATTTCAGTTAACGGTTGACGAATAGGAATTATTCAACTCTAATTCAACCCATTTAATTAAACATATCCATAATATGGACTCATATAATTGTACAGCACATAAATTATGTCCCATATATGTCTTTTGCATATTGAAGATGAGGAGGAAACCAACAACTTCTAGATGCTACTTGGCTTGGCTTAGACGAAGAGCAACCAACTGTATCTTCTGGATGTTCCAGTTAGTTTTCAGTTTGTTTAGCAGTTAATTAGTCTAGCTGTTATTTTAACTGGTTAGTTAGGCTGCTGATCATAGCATTCTTTGCGTGATTAATCAGAAAATTTCCCAAGTTCCTTTTCCATAATTGCATATCTCATTCCTTTCAAGCTTTTCCACAAAGCATTCTGAATGAGCTGGTTGCTCCTCTGATGTTTCCATCTTCCCTTTCGTCATAGGGTTTTTTAATCGGGGCATCATGCGAGAGAAGAATATGACAAACCAGGAGAGACAACATCTAGCATAATTCCTTTTGGACAATCACAACAATGGGAAGATAAGGCACTCAAGGAGGCTCGAGGAAGCAACTCTTTTCAATTGTTCAATCCAAACTGTCAGCACAATATGGGCCATAGCAAGAGCCCAGGTCGGGTCGGGTCAACCCCTCAACATGAGGCATAAAATGGATGGCTGCAATGCCCACAACAAGATCAGTATTGATCATGAGGCTTTAAAAGCCTTGCCTGCACATAAAAGAATAACCGTGAGGTGCACAACGAGTGGCTTACATATAGGGAAGAGCAGTGTGCAAAGGGCTGTAACATCGAAGATCATAAGGAGCCACACAAATGGTATCAAACCAGCCTTGATAGCTGAGAACAAAATAACCAAGTTGGTTTTCTGTCTAACTAAGCTAAATGCAGAACTGCAATTCATAGAAATGGACAACATAATCCACATAGATGAGAAGTGGTTTTATCTGAGTAAACAAATTGTTCGGTACTTATTAGCACCCTATGAACTTAAACCATATAGAACATGCAAGCACAGATCCCACATTCCGAAACTTATGTTTATATGTGCTTCTAGTAAACCCATATTTGGTGACAATGGGGAGGTTATATTTGATGGGAAGTTTAGGATTTTCCCATTCGTGCAAGAACATGTTGCTATCAATAACAGTAAGAACAGGCCAGCAGGTACTGTGGAGTTAGTTCCTGTTCCATCAATCACTAGGGATGTGATAAGGAACAAAATTATACATGAAGTAATTACCAACAATCAAGGCAAAGTGGTCGAGGCACATGAGGAAGGACATTTACATACAGCAGGATAATGCCACACCACATATATTAATCAATGATCCAGAGTTTACAGTTGTGGCCAAGTCTGATGGCTTTAACATCAATTTAGTTAGCCAGCTAGCTAATTCCCCTGACCTCAACATACTAGATTTAGAGTTTTTTTAACTCTATACAGTCACTACAACAAGAACATGTATCAAGCAATATCGTGGAGCTTATTGGAGCAGTGATCAATGCATATGAAAGGGAAGATGTTGCTACACTCAACAAAGTATTCGTGACTCATCAAGAAGCAATGATGGAGATAATCAAAGCAAAGGGTGGCAACAACTACAAACTTCCGCACATGAATACGGACATAATGATCAGAGAAGGAACATTTTCAAGGATGCTGACAGCAAATGAGGAAGATGTAAGGGCCAGCATACAACATCTAATTGCACTTGGAGAAACTGAAGAGATTCTCCTACTCATGTATGCCCTACGTATTTGGGGTGGATGAACATGTATTATGTACATTTTTGGGGTTGGTGTATAGGCATATTTTGGAAGCCTTTGAACATTTCACTTTTGGTGTGATTGAAATGTTCAAAGGCAACCTTGTTAATTGTAATGTTATGCAAGAAAACTGTAGTTTTGTATGAAAACATTGTCCTTCATAATCAATATGCTATAACAGGGACTAAAGTTTACGGGACAGGGACTAAGCAGGGAAGATGCAATATTCCATAATGAAAAAATTTGTCTTTCATAATGAATATGCCATAACAGGGACTGAGCAAGGAAGATGCAATAACATGGACTGATTTTACGAAACAAACAGAATATCAATAGTGTACTCGGTACTCATGCACGAGGGTGACTCACAAACAGAGGTAACAATCAAGCATAACCAGGGAAGATGCACACAAACATAATCAGTAAGCACAGTTTATCATTAATCAGCAAAGAGCATAACTAAACCAACATAACCAGTCAGCACGGCATAATCAGTAATCAGCAAAGAGCATTTCTCAACAAACATAGCATCAGATAGCTAAGCATAGTTACTAAATGGCACCAACAGGCCAACTCCATATCAAGGGATATGGGACAATAGGGGGCTCATCTTTTTTTGTGGTTTTATTTTTTTTCTTCAAAACTTGAACCATTTCTCAACATGGGAAGATGTATTTTTGGTGGCGAATTTTTTTCCAGCCATTTCAAGTGCGCCGCTAACAAACAAAAACTGTATAGATCTGCACTGTCAAACTAATTAACAATTAGGGACACATCAGAAAAGTAAAAAAGAAACAATACACGAGGATGATATATCAAATAAGGATGAATAGATGATGAACAATATACTTAAATTCCTTAACTTTTGTTCAGGCAGGGATGAACAGAGAGATGAACACGTTGACCTAGTTCCTCGTTCTCCTTTCTCTCCTTTGTCGTCTAGTGAAACGGTTGGAAGATTTTGAATTCAGACTTAAAAGTGTGGAAGAATACTTAATCAATTCGTTAAAGGTTTGGTGTGGAATTAAAGTGTAGTAATTGTTGGTAATGTATGTAAATTGTTGGTTTCATTAAGGACAAACAGGTAAATTCGGGTGTAAAATTTTGTTAAATGAGGGAAAAATTTAAAGTGTGCAGATTTGGTTGGGACAACCCAAAAAGAAAAGCGTGCATATATGAAAGATATAGAGGGAGTACCTTTTTGAAAAGAAAATGAGCCAACATATACAACTCACAACGTTGTGATATACTCCCTCCGTCCCAGCAGTAATGACATATTTATTTTTTCACGATTATCATGTTTGACCGTCAATATCTCTAGTTACATATACCAATTCCGTATAAAAATGACATTTAGAAAATACTTCCTCCGTCCCAGAGAAATTGACACAATTTCTATTTTCATTTGTCCCATAGAAATTGACACAATTCAATTCTTACCTAAAATGGCAAAAAATGAGCTTATACATTTACTATATTATCCCTCAAAAAGTTATTAAATCTACTAGTCAACTCTTCAATTACAAAAATATCATTCTTTTATTTCTCATCAACACTTCCACCTCATCTTGCATAAAATACCGATCCAAAAGCAATTGTGCCAATTTCTCTGGGACAGAGAGAGTACATTAAAAAAAAATCAAAATATACATAAATCGTGGAAAGATTTACCAAGTGAACATTTAAATGTTTTAAGTTTAAAATATTTAATTCATTCATGCATGATGTGTATTTTGATTTACGGTCTGATCTATTGATTCGGTCCAAAATTTTGAATTGAAACAGGTCAAATTCTATTAATAAATCTCTAGCCGGAATGGATCTCAACGAGATGAACTAAATTCTATTTATATAATCATGAGATGGGTCGGATGGGTTGTTGCTTTTTATTCGATTCAGCTCAACTCAAAATTAAATATATTTCTTTAAAATTATTTAACAAAGTGTAATAGATATATATATACTGATTAACTTCGTATCAAGATTTTCAACTTGAACCGACCTGATCCGAAAATTTTCAACCATTTTAACCTGACCAGATCTAACACTTGGTCGGATCGATTTGGGTCGTACGTGACCAATTTGCACATCCTAGACTAACAAATGAATTGTGTGCATGAATTACACAGGGGGGTCACAGACCACTGCGGCAACAAGTAGCTCAATTTGGAACAACGGTGGAAATATTGAGAAGAATATTCAGGGGTGATAATGTGTCGCTAGGAAACTATCTGAATAAGTGTATTTATTATTCTGGAATGGGAAGCAATGACTATCTCAATAACTACTTTATGCCTGATTTCTACTCTACCAAATCACGCTACACTCCCAAAGCTTTTGCCGATTCGCTTCTCCTCGATTATGAAAGGCAGCTCACGGTAATTATTTCTTGACCTACTAAAGTATTTGTTTTCATTTGATTATCCTTTTTTCAAGATTTTTCCAAACACATGCAATCACAGTGTTTCAAAATATTAGAAGATATAAGCGTGGATAGAGATGATTACTCACGAGCCAATCAGTGAAAATGTAAACGTACTGGATCAGTCAGGTAAGCGAAGATGGGAAAAAAAAAGTCATGGATCAATCAGTGAAATTATACATCTAGTGGTCGCCAATCAAGTAGCGTAGATAGAAAGGGGAAAAGGGTCATGGATCAATTAGTGAAAACATACCTCTACTTGTCGCCAATCAAGTAAGCATAGATAGAAAGGGGTCATGGGTCAGTTAGTGGAATTATGCATCTATTGGGCGAATCAAGTTAGTGTAGATAGAAATGGATCATGAGTGGGTCAATTGGTGAAAATATACATCTATTGAGCCAATCAGGTGAGTGTAGATAAAAAGAGGCCATGGGTGCGTAAATAAGTGATAGTATATACATACTGGGTCACACCGGTGATCGTAGATAGAAAGGGGTCATATGGGTGGGTCAATCAGTGAAAATATACAGCTGATGGGTCAATCAGGTAAATTTTGGACTCTCATACCATATTGGAATCATGAACTCCTATCATAAAATGGTACGTAAGTAAAGCTGACCCATAAAGGTGACGGAGGTAGTATATTTAGTTATTACTCTATCAACCACCAATGTGAAACTCTAACACAAGAATCTCAAACTATCCCAATGCAATAAAATTTAAATTCATAAAGAAAAACAAAGTTTTTATTTTCTATTTTTCAGGCACTGTATAATTTGGGAGCCCGCAAAGTGCTGGTGACATCGGTCGGGAAAATTGGGTGCATACCATACGAGCTAGCTCGATTCGGAAATGGGACCCAGTGCAACGATGAAATTAATAATGCCATTTTCCTTTTTAATTCTGGGCTCAAGAAAATGGTGGATCGATTCAACGACGGTGGACTTCCGGGATCCAAATTTGTCTACCTTGATTCAGTTCTAAGTAGCGAAGATCTACTTCGCAACGCAAAAGCAAATGGTAATTAATTAATTTCTAGTAATTTAATGGATCGTCAGTTTTCTGTTAGATCGATTAATGATTTAATGGTTAAATCAATCATAAAAATTTTTGTTAAAAACTTTGTTGGGTACAATTATAATTATTTATGTATTATGATATATTTTTAAAAAATAAAGTTATAGAAACCTTGTTACAATAAATTAAAATTAAAATTAAAATTAAATCACCCCATTAATATAAATCACCCCATTAATATGACATCAATTATAAAATGACCGTCTAACAATTAGTCGGTTTAAAATAAAACTTTGTGTGAGTGTTATCTTCTTCCAATTTTATTTTATTTTTACAAAAATGAATTGAGTTTTGTTTTTTGAAAAACAAAAATGAATTGAGTTGAGTAGCCTATAGCTAGTAAAATTTTATTTGTTAAGACAAATATAGTTAACCTCAATGAAAGTCTAATTACTTATTCTAGGTATCTTTAATTTGCATAATCCCATTTATAAATAGTAGGCCATTTCTCAACAACACCGTTAATAACATAATTTATTATTCTTGTTTCTTTTAATAATAAATTTCATTTCATAGTACTGAAAATTAATGCAATCTAAATTTAAATTGCCTGGCATAAGTAATGAATCCTAATTTGAATTTGAAATGGGATTTCATTTCATAATACGGTAATGAAAATTAAATTTTAGTAACACACTAAATTAAATTAATTTTTATTACATTAAACTGAACCAAACTAAAATTTTAAACTAAAGTTAAGTTGAGATAAACATGCTTTATTTTTCTCATTTAATCTCTTCCCTATTAATTTCAAATTGTTATTGTGAATCACTTAATTACATTGCTTTGTGATTTTTAGGGTTCGAAGTGTTAAATGAAGGATGTTGTGGAGTTGGAAGAAACAATGGGCAAATTACATGCTTGCCCCTTCAAACACCATGTGAAGATAGAAGAAAATACATTTTCTTTGATGCTTTCCATCCAACTGAAGTTGCCAACATATTAATTGCAAAAAAGGCCTACACTTCCAAGTCCAAAACATTTGCTTATCCAATCAGCATTCAACAATTAGCCATGCTTTGATTACATCAATATTACTAATTACCCTATTATTCCTTTAATTTTTATAATATTTACTGCTGCAATTTTTGGATAAAGGCTTGTAAAATTACTTTTGCAAATAAATTTATATTCTTTTATCGTTTAATTTTTAGTGTAAAATCCCATGTGACTAAGAGTCTTCACAACCCATGCACAACAATGCAATTATCAGGAGCGCGCTCTATCAATGAGCTAATAGCCCGTCCCGCTATGCCAAGAGAGAAATTCCGTCCCTCGTTTTCCCTGTTTCGCTCCTATATTACCACACGGGGATATAAAAAGGGGATTCTATCAACTTATTTTGTTCCGACCTAGGATAATAAGCTCTAATTTTTCAACAAAAAATAAAAATTGCCACCACTGCTTTGGAATAAGAATGGAATGAACAACAATAACTAAAGATAATTTTCCTTCATATTATTGAATAAATTCGTTCATTAATCTCTTTTTTTATTGACACGCGCACACACACATATATAAAAGACTAAATCTATTTTCTACTAATATTATTCATTAGTAATGCAAAGAACGTAACATTCACACATTTCAGATGTGATTTTGTCATTACTATGCATGTATTAGGATTTCAACAGGTCCAGGCTTTAGATGATGGACATATCTGGGTAATGATAAAATATAATTATAATTTGCAGATTTTACATAAACACGAAAGATATCTCCAACTGCAGCTATCCCACCCTTCTTCTAACACTGTTTTCCATCTATTTGCTGTTTATGGTTACCATAGTAGATCTGAAAGGGCTACTTTATTTTATGATATAGAATCCAGGCTCACAAACACTGCAGGTCCCCCCTTATTCTAACTGGAGATTTTAACATATTTGGAGGCTTAGCAAAATATAAGGGTAGATCAAACCCAGATTTTAATGCCATAAATGATTTTGACACTTTCCTGATAAGAAACAATTTGACTGAAATTAACACATCCAGAAATCTATACACTTGGTCAAATGGTTAGACATGACAACATAGAGTAGCTGAAAGATTGGATAGAACTCTAGGAAACCAGGAATGGTTTGATAAGTATTAGGTCTCATCTATACAAATCTTAGGTAGGGGAACATCAGATCATAACCTCTTTTTGCTGAATGCAAAAACCTCTGAATTGCTATATGCTAAACCTTTTTGTTTTCAAAATATGTGGTTTAATAGGCCAGATTTTATTGCTTTAATTGAGAATAATTTGTTCCAACCTATTTTAGGTTAAGGAATGCGGGTTTTCACTCTAAAATTGAATAGGCTAAAAATTTGTCTCAAAAACTGGAATAAGTAGGTCTTTGGAAATGTTTTCGAAAATGTAATTAAAGCTGAACAACTAATTGCTGATCTAGAAGAAGCTTTAGATGCATCAACTGCCCAGGAAGATAGAATCAAATTGAATGAGGCAAATGCTAACCTAACTAGGGCTCTAGCTGAACAACAAGCTTTCTGGAAACAGAAGTCTAGGAAGAAATGGATGGAAAATGGAGA